>VNWY01000480.1:0-41412 GCA_009869845.1 Pseudachorutes palmiensis | reverse complement strand
TTTATACTGTCCCCCATGACAGTTTTTATGAGCGAGCAATGAATATAAAAGCAAATGGAAAGAGCATTGGATTATGCAGACTTAGTCAACCAATAGGAAGCTTCAGATCCCTCTCACACTCTCTCTCTCTCTGTCTTAACTGGGTTTAGCACAAATTCCAAAAGTCTACAAAATGCCGGAAGTAAGGAACATCCAGATAATCTACAAAGAAGTCCCGAAAGGGCTCCCAGATCCTGCAAAGACTTTTGAAATCCGAAAGGGCACCATCCATGTTGACTCCGTGGCACTCAAGCAAGGTGAAGTTCTCATCCGGCTTCTGGCGGCTTCGGTAGACCCTTACATGCGAGGAAATCTTCGTGATGCTTCTACAAAATCATACTCTGCCGCTCAAGCTGTCGGAGAACCAATGACTGGTGGGATCCTGGCTGAAGTTGTAAAGACAAGCAACCCTGGATATGCTATTGGTGAAGTTATCATGACCTATGCATCCTGGGCAGAGTACAGCGTTATAAATCCATCCAAGTCCGAACTCGGCGCAGCACCGAAAAAAATTCCAAATGCACGGGAATCCAAGCTTCCTTTATCATACTACCTTGGTGTTCTAGGCATGCCTGGAGTCACAGCTTACATCGGACTTCATAAAATCTGTGAGCCACTTACCCCTGGTCAGACACTTTACGTCTCATCAGCGGCCGGAGCTGTGGGTCAAGTTGTTGGTCAATATGCCAAGGCTCTTGGCCTCCATGTTGTCGGTTCAGCCGGGGATGACGAGAAAGTGGAATTCCTGAAAGAACTTGGATTCGATGAGGCCTTCAATTACAAGAAACACAAAGATTTTGCAGCCATCTTGAAGGAAACTTGTCCCGATGGGATTGACATTTACTTTGAAAACGTTGGTGGGAAGATGCTTGAAGCTGTGTTGGAAAATTGCAACGATAACGCGAGGATTGCAGTATGCGGAATGATCTCTCAGTACAATAGAACCGATGACCCAGAACCAATTCGGAATCTGACCCAGCTTACCAAAAAGCAGATACGCATGGAGGGATTCCTCGCGGGCCAAAACTCTGCAAAGTACGCAGCCGAAGGTATCAAGGTCTTTGTGAAATTAATCCAAGAAGGAAAGCTAAAGTACAAGGAACACAAAACGTTTGGGATTGAGACCCTTCCAACTACTTTCGTCGACATGCTCGAAGGGAAGAATTTTGGCAAAGCGGTTGTTCAAGTTTCAGAATTGTAAAACTACAATTAACTATTTTTCAATCATTCCAAATGTCGCTTACAATTATTGTGTAAATGAATTTATTTTACCTGTCACAAATAAACTAAAACTTTGTATTGGATACTTTTGATTTTAGCTTCCTAAATACTGTGTCAATTTCTCTACTCCAAAAGCCATGTCGTCAATACGTCGATGCTAATTTTACGGAAAAATGAATTATTTCACCACTCATGAGTCCATGTGTTTTACGTTAGCGAAAATTAAATGCCAAAAGTTACCAGATTTGCAAATAAACAATCTTGACAATCATGCGGAGGAAAAGTGGGCTCGGCGAGAAGAATTTTGGCAAAACGATTGTTTAAGTTGCAGAATTATGAAACCTATATTTCAAATTCCAGCCAGAAAGGTCATAAAATTGAGTTAACTGCACAAATAGTTTTTTAGATTCAAACGAAAAAGTAAAAACGGAAGCGTGTGGACGTTTTGTGTCAATTCATTCGAAGATGCACTCATCAGCGTCCCCATTTAATGGAGTCACGAGATTTTAAAAATACCAATTGAACCTTGACACCGGAGTGGAGGAACAGTCTGGAAGGAATGTTGTAAATGCTCAGTTTAACGATAAATGGCCATGGGACCCACTTGACGTGGCCGTGAGGTTGGACTTTGACATCAGTTTTGGAATTGGAATCCTACTGATAATCTTATTTTGTGTAACTCGTACTTGACAAATCGTATTGACATATAACGCAAAGCGTTAAAAAGCATTGGATCACCCTGTCACACTTTTTGCCACTTTATGCTGGAGTGTCAATTACACGCAAGGCTACTGCCGTCACCCACTATGATAGCGTTAGAGCAAACATTGGATTTAAAAGCATCCAGCAGAAGCATCGAATCCATCAGACCAAGCCAAGCCAACCAGCAGGAAACTTCAAAACTTCTCTCTCATCTCCTCTAATTGACTTTTAAGCACAAGGTCAGTTGAATCTCAAGGTCTTCATTTTTACTCCAGTCACTAATGATCATTTTTCCTTTGGGTTTTGCAGAATGCCGTCAGTAAGCAATACTGAAATCTTCGTTAAGGAAATCCCGAAAGGACTCCCTGACCCTGAGAAGACTTTTGAAATCAGAAAGGGCACGATTGATATTGAAACGGTGAACCTAAAGGAAAATGAAATCCTCATCCGAACCCTGGCGGCTTCAATCGATCCCTACATGAGAGCAAGGCTCCGTGACCCTTCGGTCAAGTCTTACTTTCCACCAGCACTTGTAGGAACTCTGATGACTGGAGGAACAGTGTCGGAAGTAGTCAAGTCCAACAATGCCGAATACGATGTCGGAGACGTTATCGCAATTTTCGCCCCCTGGGCTGAATACAGTGTTGTAAATCCAACCGGTATGTCTCTGGCAAAGAAACTTCCGAATGTCCGGGAGTCCAAGATCCCTGTGTCTTACTTCCTGGGAGTCCTCGGAGTACCTGGAATTAGTGCTTACATTGGACTCCATAAAATCTGTGAACCAATTGTTGCTGGTCAGACGCTTTACGTCTCATCGGCAGCCGGAGCTGTTGGTCAAGTTGTTGGTCAATATGGTAAAGCCCTTGGTCTTCGTGTCGTTGGTTCAGCCGGGGATGACCACAAGGTGGAATTCCTTAAAGAACTTGGATTCGACGAAGCCTTCAATTACAAGAAACACGATGATTTCAGAGCCATCTTGAAAGAAACTTGTCCCAATGGGATTGACATTTACTTTGAAAACGTTGGTGGGAAGATGCTTGAAGCTGTGCTTGACAATTGCAATGACTTTGCAAGGATCGCAGTATGTGGAATGATCTCCCAGTACAACAGAGCTGACAATCCAGAACCTATTAGGAACCTGACACAAGTTATCAGCAAACGGATTCGGTTCGAAGGATTCATTTTCAGCGATGACGTTCCCAAGTACGGAGCCGATGGGATCAAGGCTCTGAGCAAATTATTGCAAGAAGGGAAATTGACGTACAAGGAAGACACGACGACAGGGATTGAAACACTCCCAACATCTTTCGTCAGAATGCTCGAAGGAAAGAATTTTGGAAAGGCAGTTGTCCAAGTAGCCAAACTATAAAATCAAAATTAAATTTTAAGTTAGTAGCCCTTAACTATAGTCCTGCCATCTCCTAAAATAAATCTACTCAACCTTCAATCACAAAAAAACGAAGATTTGTCAACCATCTTGAAAGCAACTTATTCAAACTATTATTCAAAAGATCGTTCGGAATAAATACACCGATACAATGTAAAATCTTAACTTTCTTTGGATTTAAACAGCTTCCGTCTTCTCATTGGTAGCATTATTATTAGCTTCTTCTTCAGCATGTTTGAGTTCATCCAGGATGGCGAGGACTGCAACTCCGCAGAATGCGCACCGTGTTGCTTTCTTTTTTATAGATGAGAAGCACTCGGGACAGTCCCGCATGACAGATACCTTGTCCTTTGTAAAATATTTGTAAGGATATACAACCCCAAAGTGAATGACTGCTGCTGCAATTGAGAGAGATACGACAGCATCGACCACAGCCCCGTACATGAATTTACTTCCATTGATGGTAAAATAGTGTTGGCTAAAGGTAGGAATTCTGCCAAATATTCCAAGTATTGGAGTAACGAATGCGTTGGTAAAGGACGTTACCAGATTTCCAAAACCAGTTCCAACAAATACGGCGACGGACATCTGGATTGAGTTCCCACGGAGGAGAAATTCCATAAATCCCATGGTGGGTAGTCAGTATGAGAAAACTGAATACAAATAAGAATTTAAAAATTGATAAGAAGTTATAAGTTTAAAAAAATAATTGGCACTGCTCAATTGAGCTGCGCAATGTGGTTTCAGACAACGGCAACGGGGTTGAGGCAACTGAACAAAGAATCAAGATGAGCCAAAGTCATCAAACTCCAAGTCAACTTTTAACTGGCTTTCTTGATTGATAGGAATTTGGGTTAAATGAAGGGAAAAGCAGGAGGGTAACATACGACCAGGTTGTATTCCTGCCTTAGAACTTGTGAATCAACAGGATTTTCAAACCAGTCCTCCCGTAGGTTTTTCATCTTTGACTGTTTTAGTCTAAAGTTGACATTGCTGTCACCCTCTGGTTAAAAGACTGGCAAGTGAACCCCATTTGGAAGAGGAATCGGGGATAACCTTCCAGGGAAACCCGATCCCTGGGCCCAGAACCCCGCAAGAGTAAAATTAGCAAAAATCTGATTCAATTTCGTCAGTTTTTGCTCAAAGGGAAGAACCAAAACAAGCAGTTGTCCTAATAGCCAACCTGTTAAATTAAAGTTAAATTAATCCTGTTTTTACCTTTTTTTAAGTTGCTCAAAGTTCAAGTTGTATTTTACTAAACATGTTATTGAAAAGAGTTGGAAAAATGTTTACCTTAATCAATCCATTAAAATTAGAACGAAAGAGTTGCACAAATCTAGTTTTGAGTTATCTCGCCTCTTGAAATTAGTTATTAATCCAAAGTTCACACGCGCTACGCTGTTTTCAGTTTTCTTGCATCATGAGCTGATCAAGCTTTGAAGGTTTTCCACGAACTTCCTTCTTGATAGTAATCCCAATGGGAGTTCGATCAAAATCGCCAGTTGGTGAGCGTGGGTCGATGAATGGAACAGTGTCGCCAACAGGTGTAGTAAATTCAGATTCAGTGTCGGTGATGCTCACTTGGTTCAAGGCCTGGTTCAGTTTCAAAAGACGGTCGTTCATTTTTCTCTTATTCTCTGCTTCATCAACCTGCAACAATAAAAAATAGATTTGTTCAAACGAATAATAGGTAACAAAGCATGCCATAATGCTTATACATTACCATAATCGGGGTGCGTGTAATTTCTTGGTTTGGCGATCGAGGGTCAAGCAGGGCCATGATATGTTGAGACTTGAGCATTGGTTCTGCCGCTGGGCCATTCGGCGTCTCCCAGAACGTGATCTCTGGATTTGACGACGGACGGGGTGATTCCATGGTGTGCAGATCATCGTCTTCTTTCAGGTTCTCCTGGTCCGAGTCCAGCTGTTCGTCTTCATCCGATTCAACAACTGGTCGTTTCGGCTCACGGTATCCTCCCAACTTGTTACCCATGGTAAGAGTCTACCTGACGGTACTGGACACCTCTGGAAGGTCAAAATGAGGTTAGCAAGTTGGAACTTAACAAATAGTTATAAAAATGTACAAGCAGGGACAGTTGTAATGAATTGTAAAAGCCCTTTGACCTACCTTAAACGTATCTTCAATGTCCCGAATTTAATGACCGCTACTTACGTCGGCTACTCAGCTCGTGTCAGTACCAGGTTAACTACGATTAATTGATGACACTAGAGACTGCAAAGGTCAAGTAAAAAACGTGTAAAAATAAAGGTAAAATTGTGCCGTTTTTATTTTCTTTGTGTCCGTTTTTCTTAATAAATTCCAATCTAAAATCTTCCCCTTTTTGGCGCGGGCGGGTCAAATTATCTCATTTTGCTCCAGTCCAGACACGGAGGAAAATGTCGCCATTTTTACATAACTTTACTCGTGTACAAAACCTATTTTCTACGTGTTAATTAAGTAATTGAAATTAACTAAATTCAGGTCCATGTGATGTCCATCACTGAACTTCTCCTGTCCTCATCTGCAGGGACTTCAAGTTTTGAGCTTTTTTGGTGATCAACCGTGTGTCGTCGTTCAGTTGCTCCTCGATTTGCAATCACAATTTCTGGAACAGAGCTCCGGCCTTGTTTCTTCGCTGCAGCTGCTGACGATCTCCTCCTTTTCCATAACTGAAACTACAAAAACAGTTAAAACTGAATTTTTAGAAAATGAGCTTTTTAACTTACTCGCTCGACCAAATGGCTTCCATCGGAAACATACATGTCGTCCATGATGATGAAAATGTTTCTAGTTCTTCCTGTTTGACTGTGTTAGTAAATGTTTAATGATGGAATCTGGAAAACGGAAACTTGTTTTTATAGGTGAGAAATGATGCGCAATTGGAATTGTCGTCCGACACACCGCTGTCACTGATAAAACCTTACAGTGCAATGCGCTACTGCAATAATTCTATTTACTGGAGTCATAATTATATGTGAAACGGAGTTAATATAATGAAGTACGTACATGAAACATGACTGTTAGATCTTTATCAATTCCCAGAAAGCATTGTCACCTAATTGACGTCGGTTCTGATTCTGCGCTTCCTCTTGCGATTACGCTTCCTCTGCCCCGAGTCAACATCACCCGACGACTCTTTTGTTTGTGTCAAATCCGGATGATGAAATCCCTCAACTGGGCTCTGAGCCTCGCCAGGGTCATCCATCTTCATTATCTTCCTTGGGTTTGTCAGTTTTTGGCGTGTTTTGGCAACAGTTAATTGGCTCTTCACTTCGTGGTACTCAACCTCTTGAGTGGATGGCGATGCAGAAATTATTGTTGATGTCCCAATAGTATCCAGAAAAAATAGTCGACTGTCATCGCCTATTTCTGCATCTGTGGGTGATGCTTGTTGTTGTTTCTGAGCTTTGCGTTTCTTTTTAGCCTTCCGCTTGTCTCGTTTCTTGACTATGACACCGATGTCTTCCTGTTCCACTTCGTGACTGAAGGAACTGGATGTAACTGTGGCTACGGGAGACCCAGGAGTCAGTTCAGTCTCAAGGTCGGGCGTAGATGGTCCCGAGTTTTTCTTGGAGTCAAAGCTTTTAGACAAAAGGGCAAATGCTACACTTCCCTTTGCTTTTGACGCAGTCTTCAAATACGATAGGCTGACGCTACAGGAGCAAAATATTTCATACAAAATAGAACATAAAGTGACGCTTTTGCATAAAGCTTACTTTAGCCTTGCAGTTTCAAATGGTAGATTCATAGTGTGACGGAGCCATCGGTAAATGTTTTCCGGTATTTGCCAATTCTCATCTGGCCATTGGGAAGAGTCAGTTGGCTCCAGCAGATTCACGATCTCACGTATCGCTGAATATTCCGATGAAATCATTTCCTGTACAATGTGACTGGACAATCGCCTGACGGAAGAGAACGAATTAGTTTAGTAAATTAAAACAACACTGACTCACTGGAGTACGAGTGTAATGAGTCACAACGCATACCAAATTCTTGATAGTATTCCAGTTATAATCAACGAATCTCCCCAGTGATGAGCTGATGATATCATACCCAGCCAATACTTCGTTGCATTTTCGCACTCCAGTTTTACCTGAATGAATGAATCAACCCTGTAATACACTGAACTGACGCACACAAGGAAAATAATTTTTGTTTACCTTAACCAGAAGTGCTAAATCCCTTAGGAGCAAGTAAATAAACCAAGTTCCCCACTGCCTACTAGGCCGCCTGTCACTTCCGGTTTTATTACTCCGAGTATTCCTTCCGAAACCGCCTTGGAGGTCTTGAAACTGCTGTGCCAGGTCATTCTCTTTCCATCGTTGACCTACTTTCTGAATCCTAGTGGTACGGAGGAATGCTTTTTCCAGTCTTAGTTGCCTTCCTTTTCTCAGGATAAAGCCAGTCAGGAAGTCAATTTCAACTGAAAGGATCCGGGCATCGGAGACATAGGTTGAGCGGTTCCGGAACTTGGACCATTTCACAAGGACTGACCTGCGGTAAATCAAAATGTGTAAATCAGTGTGTCAGAGTGAGCTTTACTAAATCAAAGCCGCAGCGATACCTTGAATGTTCAGTTTTGACAGTGACAAAGGGCGGAGGGACAAGTTTTTCCAGGCGGTTGCAAATGTCAGCCATTTGGTAAGAATGGACTTCCTGGTGACCCCAACTACGTCCAAAGGTCAATTCTCATATGTCGATTACCTTAATTAAGGTTAATCCTCCTTTAAATAAGCATAAAAAACTGCAATAAAATGATTGTCAATTTCTTTAAAATTATTTATTTTTGTTCCAAAATCCATGTGCTTTGGCTGTCTTTTTCCCGCCTTTGCCTTTAAAAAATGTCTCAATATCCCCAGATTTGAGGCAACATGAAGTTAATTAACTTTTTTAATGAATCTTAATTCTAATCCTAATTTTATAAATTGAGAAGAATTTGAAGCATGCAATGCAAATCAGTTTGAAGCGTGAAAAGTGCAAGTTGGCAAGAAATACAAAAGCAAAAGCAATCCGGAAAAAGCGGGAGACTTCAAAGGTCAGACGCCATCATGGATCAGGTTGAAGCAACTTTGAACATCCCTGTGGCAATTGCATAAATGCCGACAATTGCCAGCAGAATTAGAAACAGGAACATGGCGGTTTTAATTAAATAAAACAACCAGCGGCTGAGTGTCGTGCAGAAAGGAGTGGCATGATTGACCACGCCCTTAGAAAACGATGGCCCGATACTGATTTTCAAAAAGTTAGGGTCAGCCTTTGCCTTCAAAGCTACAAAAGCAAGGATACGGATGACCAGGAAGTGGACTCCGAGCCATATTACGTTCATCGAGTAATCATGATCTTCCAATCCAAAGCTGAAAAGCACAATTGGGGCAGTTTCGTCCTTGCACCGTTTGAATCCAAAGAGTACCACAAGCAAAGCTTCAAAGGAAAAGCGAATAAAAGACAAGTTTGTTATCCATGTGACATATTCCTCCATTTCTATGACCTTGACGAAAAAGCCGGAGAATAAGAAGAGGAAAAGGAGCACCGAACTGGACAGGATGACTGACATGCTGAAGGAGTTGACACAAACGATCCCAATTAGGAAGCCAAGGCCTTGTGCAATGAAGCAACTAAAAATTGACACCATGAAGAAATGGAGAAAGCGCCAATCAAAGTACCACTCGTCCAGTTCAAATCCAATTTGTTGAGTGTAGCCATAGAGGAACATGATGTACATCCCGCTCAAGAGGAGTTGCACCCAGATTTCTATAAACGTTTTAGAAATGTAGTAACTTCCAGTCGTGTACCAGCCGTTTCGGTGTTCGTTCAGGAAAATCTAAACAAATTCAAGGATTAAAATTTTGAAATAAGTCATGTGCATGTAAAATCTTACTTTGATTTCAGTAGGGAATGTCAGGACCGTTGGCATCAGTGCAGCAAACATGAGGAACAGCAAACTGAAGAATTGGAACTTGACATTTTGCGTGGTCACTGCTTCCTTCCTCAGCTCGTCTTCGGTTGGAATACAGGAACAGTTCTTTGGGTCAAATCCATTAGGGGTGAAGCATCCAGCTGCAAGCCCAATGTTACGGTCATAAAGTCCAGCTAGAACCGCTGCGACAATGATGTGAAGCCCCGCTCGAATGAAAATGAGTTTCTTCTGCTGCCAGATGGAAGTGAAAAAGGCACGGCAAACGAGCGTCCATAAAGCCCAGAAACTAAAGTCAGCGCTGTTCTTGCAAATCCCAGAATCTGACGTTTCAATCGCCCCTGATGGACGATCTGGATGTTGATATGCTCTGGCCATCTTTTCAGTCATTGTGGCGCACGTCCATTTGAGGTTGTATTCTTCATCCGTTTCTCCTCTGGCTTGAGTGCGATTCAGAATATCAGAGTCCCGGTCACGTTCAACTGACGTTGCAATTTTGATAATGTTGTCAGCAGGGTTTTCATGTTCCTGGATTGGGTAGTCATTGTCCCTCAGGAAAGGACTCATGGAAAGTGGGTTTCCATTGAAAATGCACTGGCCTAGTTTACTAATGATGTAAGTCTGCTTGAATTCCTTCAAAATCTCAAAGCTAGGCTGATGGATTGTGACAATGGTAGCCATTCTGTACTCCCTTGCAAAACGCTGAAGCAGCTTCACCACCTTTTAGAAAAACAAGTTCGAAATTATTTTATTATTAATTTTTTAAGTTAAAATTATTGCTTCATTACCTCAAGTCCAGAGCAGCTATCCAGTCCACTCAAAGGCTCATCCAGTATTAGGAATTGCGGCTTGCTGTCAGCTATGAGCTCCAGCCCAATTGCCAATCGCTTCTTCTGCCCACCGGAAATGAGTTCAACAAATTTATCTTTCACCTCGTTCAACGCCAAGGCAGTCAACATTCTGTTAACCGCTGCAATGTGATCCCGTCGTCCCTGAAAGTGTTGGTTTTTCAACCGCGAAGCGTAAAGGAGGGACTCCTTGACCCCAAGATTCATGAGCAAATGCTCCTCCGCATTCTGAGTCAAATACGAAGTTGAAATTGGGCGTTGGATATTCACGTACATTATCCCCAGAAACCGGCCGTAGGTCCGTCCATTTGTCAAGCAGTTGAAGAATGTTGATTTCCCAGCACCGCTCGGGCCCATAAGGGCAATCAAACTTCCCTTTTCAACGTATCCGTTCAAGAGATTCAACACCGGAGCACTTTTCTTATTTTCAGGGATTCTGCAGCAGCAGTATTTCAAAAGCGTCTTCCAACTGTAGCTGGATTCAAACGTTAAATTCTCCCATACTAGGGCAATATCAGGTTCAGCCATTTTCGTGAAACCGTGAATTTGTGATTGTGACTGATGCTTGATGCAAATGGGACCAACTAACTAGAGACGTTTCCTCCCTCCAAGAAGTGAAGAGCAGAAATGAAGCTTTTATGTAAACTTGATTGTGCTTTATCTTGTCTTTGCAGAATTAGTCATCGTCACATCGCCTTCCAGCGCGTCTTTCCAGGACGCTACAACTGTAGGATCTTTTGTCTTGACTGTCGTAAAAATAAACTTGACACCCGTGATCACATCGTTTTTCCTAAAGGGGAATCAATCAGTTCTCACTTTACAAAGGAGTTATTGACACTTTGATTCTTATTGGTTATGAGCCTTTGTTTATTGTAGTTGCTGACCTCAGCAACTTGCAATAAATGCAACTCGTCTGTTAAAGTGGAGTCTAATCTCTCTACAACTTTTCAGCCATGAATAATGAATCATTCTTCTACGAAAAGATTCAAGGCTAACCAGAAGATGAGTTTTAGTCTCTTCTGCATTTAAAATTCACAGTAACTTGACCTCTCATCCGTGTTTAATTTCTCTAGAATTTAATCATAAATGATTCATTTTAGAAACGGAACAACCTCTCAAATTAATTTGCATAATGAATATGATTTTTCGAGATTAAAAAGCAAGCGATTCGACCAGATCGTAGTAAGGACTAATTAGCGTATTATTTTCTAAAATTAGAAACATATTGGGATGCACAGACAGCAGAAGTATAAAGTAGCATCCGCCACTTTTAATAAAAAAATAGAAACAATGAGATTATGTAACCAAGTGAACTGACTTCTGCTTCCTTGTTTGAAACTCGACAAACAATTCTCCGTCTAAACTCGTGCAAAAGAAGTCATTTTTCCTCCAGGCATTTCGAGCAATATTTTTTAGTCTGCGTTTTGTCATTTCATCCGCCTTTGGAGAATCTGCCATTTGAATTTCGCAAAGGTTTGTCGGAAACAATGGATCTTCTCCCAGATAATGTAAAAGATCATTCACGCAATTTCCTATTTCATTTATTTCCAAGTTTAATTTTGTCCGACAGCTGCTCATCCTTGTACTGGAGCGCCTTCAAGAAGGCTACGTGAAAAATGTCTATCGGGGACTCTGGTTGGAACGGTTTCAAGTGCAACAGGAACAGGTTGTCACCCCCAGCTTGGCTGACCTGACTTCCGTTTCCCCCAAGTGGAAGAACCTCATCGAAAACCGGATTGGAGTTCTTCAAATTCTCCACGGGTCAATGACCTCTGCTGCAATCAACGGTGTGGCTGAAATTGGAATCGCTCATTGCCTCATTCAGCGCAGCTTTACAAAGGCAGAACCTCATGGCTTACTTGCATTCAAAAAGCCTGCTTTGGTGAAGGATCTGGCCATCCGCAGCTCAGCAGTGACAAGTCCGGACTTCCAATCCCTCCTAACTGGACTCCAGAATGTCAAAACTCTTTGTTTGGCTGAACGGACATATAAAAACATCGACACTTCCAAATTGAAACAACTCCAGCTTCCAAACTTGGAGAAAATTGACCTCGGAAATTGCGATCCCGGGTTCAGTTTTTTCCTGCGTGAACATAACCGAGTTGACGCCGGTCGTTTGAAAGCAAGTTTCAACGCTCTATTCGCTTGGTTTGCAAAAATGAATCTTCCGAAGCTGACGGAATTCAACATGATTTCTTTGGAGGTCTACGTGGATGAAAACACATTTGAGGAAAACATCCAATTCCTTCGTTCTCATCAACACTCACTCCGAAGAATCTACATTGTAATCATGAACCAAACCCCAAGTAACCGATTTGAAATTGCACCGCTTGTACTTCCAGAACTGACCATTGAAGATTTGGAAATGAAACTGGCTGGAATACGCCTGAATATGACACGCTTCGAATTAGGTTTTTACACTCCGTCTAAATGGATGAATCTCCTTGCGCTCTATCACAACATTCTGAGCAAGTGCGTCAGTGGCATGATGTCGCATTCCGCCTTTCGTGGAGTTCCAGTTCCATTTCCCCTCATCCAAGGATTCGTCAGCAACAATTTCTCCACAATCAAAGACCTTTACCTTCAAGTAACTGGCGTGGACTGTGCCGTCTTTGCCCCGTGCAATGTCTTACAAAGTCTCGGAATCAAAGGAAATGTGATTGATGAGGATGCTGGGATGAATCCAACGTGTGTGATGAAGAACCTCAAGGATCTTCCAAAGTTACTTCAATACTTCAGCACTTCCTCCATCCTCATCCCTACAACTGACTTTGAAGAATGGAACCTGATGGACTTCCCAGCCTTGCAAGATCTTTCATTTTACAGTGCAGGTCAACGAGGAGGATTTGGAATGAGCGCTGAGAAAGCAAAGAGCGTGGAACTGAGTAACATTCACTGCCGCTTGTTCCGATCTGTCAATTTGGATACACTTGAAGCACAACCTGGAGACGCAGCAGTGACGCGAGGAGCCAAAATCTTCACAGCCCTCTACTACGACACTGATCGAATTTTCGATGAAATGTAAAATTCAAAATCATGGAATCAAAACTCATCACTTATCAAAATTAAATGCAATTAATGGAGTTTAAAAGTCGAAATAAAATCTCTCATCTCAAATACACTGCAATCAGAACTTTATTTCATTTTTGTTTTTGTCAAAGCATAAAACTTTCAACCTCAATTCCATCGAGAATAATTATTAATGTTAACGTCCATTCTTCCCGGACATTAGGGCTGATTGTAACTTTCCACTTAACCTATTCCTGAGTTCGGCTTCAGAGCTTCGGAGGGAAGAGGATTAGTAAACGAACTTTGCGGATCTTCCAGGCATTTCAGAGGTTTCATCTCCCATCAGGAAAGCGACAAAAGTGCAATAGAGACTTACAATTATTTTCTAAAATTAGAACCGCTCTTAGCGTTCATTTGCCATGAGCAAAAGATTCACTATGAGGTGGACACATTTATTCAATGTAGAAATTACGATTGAATTTTCGAAAGAGTACAAAGGACCCTGCAGTGCAAACGATAGTTGGACATGAGCGATGAAATGCTTCCAAGAATTGATAATTCTTTCTCTCCTTCCTCTCTGCTAGGTCCCTTAGTCTCTGCTTAAAAAGCAAAATGGAGTCTTCGTTGATTTTCCCAGCAGTTGATAATGGAGTAAAAGCTTCAAAAGAGCATCGCATTGCGCACGCGGGGAAAAGAATGTAATGCATGAATCGGCAACTGCCAGAATTTTAGAGTAGAAAACAACGTAAGGGAAATCATCCCAACAATCAATGTTGGAAACCAAGTTAAATGGAAATGGAAACATTCGTTTAGCAGATTTTTGATCCTCTGACATGTCCTGTAACGGTAAAGCAAAGCAAAGATAACCTAATGGTAAAATTCCAGGAAAGATGAGACAAAAACTAATTTTCTAAAATGTAATTCCAATCGTAATGTATTCAACTATAGTAGATCAAAATCGTGTACAAACATTTACATTAACTTGAAAATAGAAACTACGGCAAGGATTGGAAAAACTGATATGCCTGACACGCTGTTCCCAGTATTGATCAAGTCATGGCTTCGTCTGATTTTGACCCCCGCTGCATCCAGCTTCTTTGTCATTGCGTTTGTTTCGGTTTCATCAATGTGCCCTGTCGCATCTTCCACAATTGTGACCTTGTACCCCTTCATCGCCCCATCCAGGGCTGTGTTCCCTACACAAAATTCATAAGCCAATCCAGCGACAATGATTTCTTCAATCCCATGCCTTCTCAAGATGCTGTCCAATTCGGTCTCCGATGTTCCATCGTTGTCCAAGAATCCAGAGTAGCTGTCCACATCGGTCGCCGTTCCCTTGTTTACTATGACATCTTCCGGTAGCAATTTCAGTCCTACCCTTAGCGCAGATCCAATTGTGTTTCCAACGCAGTGGACTGGCCACAGCCTCTGTGTTCTAACACCACGGCCATCCTTAAGATCAAAAGTGTAATCTTGAAAGAGTTTAGCCCCAGGGTATTTGAAAGCGTCGCTGAATCGTTGAAAGAATGAAATGTGATTGGGTGGGTGCCAATCCCGTGTGAAAACTACAAGGCTGAAATTAACTTTCGACCTGAGTTCGTTGATGACTGGAATTACATCGTCACCGTGTGGCACTGCGATGCTTCCACCAGCACAAAAATCGTTTTGGACGTCAATCACTAACAGCGCTTGCTTGTCTCTGGAAATCCCGAGGATGCTCGGAATCAAGAACAATTGGATCAAAACCTTCAGCATTTTCACACTGTAATCCGTACAGATCAATTTTCCACATGAAACTGGGACTGGAACTTCCAAGTTTAATTTGATTCTGGGCCTTTTTGTATTCCTTTGTTTGTGATTAGCAGAGCGTAACGTTTCGCTACTCACGTGATTGTAAATTAACAGGCACAAGTGTAATTGATTTTTTATACTGCCAAAAAGGACGTCAGTAGCCAAGTGTTTACTAACCTGGAGTTCGTCCAGGATTTGATCCGAAGGTTATCAGTTCACTTTGGGAGCAACTTTTGCCTAACCTCTGGACAACTTGCTTCCAATCCTCATTAGTTTAACCTTAAAAAATCACAAGCGTCATTTTTATCACACTTCAGATTTGTGAGAACATTTTGTACACAAAGAGGTTTATTTTTTTGCTGTAAATTACAGACTTTATCCTTAGAAATTGAGTGACACGGTCCAGAAACATGGTTTAACAGGTCATTTGAGAGCATTTTAACCTGCTAAGAGAGCTTCCGTATACTAGAGCATTATGGAACACATTGGATTAAACCCGGGTAAAAAGCTTAGCTTTTTGTTTCCCCTTCTTCTATTACTTTGAGCTCGTTGTTGTTTTGCCTTTTTTTCTTTTCAATTGGACACCCACAGTGTGGAGGAGAGTCAAAATCTACCCATTTGTTTAAATATTTCTGACCAAATAGTTTCTTCCATAAGGTCATGAACGGAGGGCTTAGTAAGCTCTCATTGACCTTCTGCGCAGGCCCCTTTTTAAACAGAATGATGACCCCAGAGAATNAAATCTACCCATTTGTTTAAATATTTCTGACCAAATAGTTTCTTCCATAAGGTCATGAACGGAGGGCTTAGTAAGCTCTCATTGACCTTCTGCGCAGGCCCCTTTTTAAACAGAATGATGACCCCAGAGAATAGCAAACCAAGGAAGAATGTAGAAACAACGCCCAGTCCGGGTTGCCACAAGTATGAAATTGACCAGAGTTTCAAGTGCAGTGGGTCATCTTCATGCTCTTCCTTCCAGTCACCAATTGACCTTGAGATGAAACTTCCTCCTTCAACGTAATACGGCTCGCCAGTGCTGTTCACGAGAGCACAGCCATCAGTCCTTAGTGTCAATTTTTGATCTGGGAGTTGGCCAGCTCGGCTTGATAAAATATTCCCAATGCCTACAAACGCTGACAGAATGACTGAAATCAAGAGGGCCAGTAGCGTTCCCAATTCTTCAGTCCATGGGAAGAACATTCCAAGGAAAAACGCTCCAAGGATAGGTCCAAGCAACGCTCCATGCACCAGGGTTGAAAACTGTTGGGGCAAAGTAAGAAAATGAATACTTCAAAAGTTATTAATTTCCTGTGATCTTACAGGTGAAATCTGGACAGTTTTATTCACTTCAGCTATTGGAAAAACGAGTATGAAGGCGATGATTCCACCAACTATTGAAATCGTTTTTGAGATGACTGCGAGCCTTTCTTCTGACAAGCCTGGCCTGTGATGCTTCACAAAATCTTCAGTGATGATAGCCGAAAGGGAATTGAGCGCACTCGAGATTGTGCTGTTCAAAGTGGGAAAGTTTTACCTTCTTTCAATCAAAAGTTTTGGAAGGGAACTTTACCTTAGACTTCCACATGTTAAGCCTGCCACGAGGAGCCCAGGAATCCCTGGATAATTCTGTAAAACTTCCATCGCAAACAAAGGGAGTAATTGATCTGGGGATTTGATGATCTAAAAATAATCACATTAATCCAGCAATCCTTCCAA
Source organism: Pseudachorutes palmiensis (assembly GCA_009869845.1). Lineage (NCBI taxonomy): Eukaryota > Metazoa > Arthropoda > Collembola > Poduromorpha > Neanuridae > Pseudachorutes > Pseudachorutes palmiensis. The sequence continues at coordinate 24,784 of VNWY01000480.1, read as the reverse complement.
AAGGTCAAGGGGTAAGCTTACACTTGCTCCAACAGGGTCACAGTCATAGTACTTGGCAAACAGCATCAATCCAATCCAAGAGCACAAAAACATTATCGACATTAGTCCAACCATATTGAACAGGAGGCAACTTTTCAAAAACGAATGTCAATTATCATGTACCTTTTCCACACCGTTAAACTTACAGCCTTGATTGCTTCAGCGTGGGGACAGAATTGTATCGTTGGATCTGAGCCTGCGTGGATGCAAACAGCGGCAACCACATGAACAAGGCGGCAACAGTCGCTGTCCAAAATGTATGTCTTGAACGTATATCAGGATCAAAACTATGAAGCAAGGAAAACATCTATCACAATGCCCCACTTAATTTGGAATTCGGATTTTACTTGAAAAATTCAGTCCTTTGGGTCTTTGCAGCTTGTTCCCAAATGTAAGAAAAACTTCCAACTTCGTACATTCCGGCTACAATAACTGCCCCTAAGGATCCCAGCATCACCACTGCTTGGAGTGCGTCTGTCCAGAGAACTGCTTTCAGTCCACCCTAGAGATCCAAAATTAATAATTAAATTTATAAAATTAATTTTATTTTGAGTGTTTACCATAGAAGAGTAGGCGATGCAAACGATAAAGATGGCACCAGTAGACGCAAATGTGTTGATTCCAGCAACTATTTAAAAATCGTAAATTAGTTCTCGAGTTTGCGCAGAAGTGTACAAGAAATGGAAAACTTACCCTGGTCAAGAGCTAAGCTTGGTCCGTAGACTGTTGTAGGCATGTAGAAGCACTGCAAATGCAAAATGTAAAATAAAATGGTAAAAATTTTTGGCGGTTAAGTTACCAAGTGGATAACTGCAAAGACCGACAGCGTCATCCTTACTCTTCTGCTGAACCTCCATTCAAAGTACTAGAAAAAGTGTCATGGTTGGATTTTGCTTGTCAATTTCATGGTTGGGTTGATTTCTGACCTCATAGGCGGAAGTGAGTTGCAACCGGAAGAAGACTGGAACGAGGATGAACATGAGGATGAGCGTCATGGGTATAAATGTAAAGGCAATGAAGGTATACTGGGCACCGTAGAAATAAACCTCGACCTAATCAACACACACAAATTAAGCCACAGGTACACTTCATTCATTCCTTGTCCTTACAGGGTTGCCTAGAAGAGTAATGGCAGAGACAAAGCTGGAAAAAAATACATAGGTTCAGTAAATGAAGATGAACTGCCCATTTTGGCCTAATTTTATGCATTACCTGCATAAGAGTGACAAGGTGACTGGAAGGATTGACATTGAACGCCCGGCCATGAGGAACTCTTCATTTGTCCTGTTCCGGTTCCCAAAGAATCCATAGAAGACTCCGATCCCAAGGGACGCAATCAAAACGAGTACGAAGACAACATACTCAGGGAGGGGGAAGTGGATTTCCGGTTTTAGGAATTCTGGTTTGGTACTTTCGTCCATCCTGGCGACTCTTCCAACTGTGTCACCTTAACCAATGAATGACTTTTGTAAATGTAATAAGGAACGGAAGGATTTTAAAGTTTAAATCACTGGAGTGTTCCTTTTTAAGCAACGCAACCAACTCTGCTTCCTGCGGTAGATGAAATTCTACTATTCGCGTGTTGTCCTCCACTTACTGATTTGAGCCCACTGGGTCAATGCCTCTTTTATTAAAGATTAGATGAAAGCGGATTGAAAGTATTCAACAAATGACAGTAAATAGGTAGGAATTGTTTGCCAAATGAATCCAGCACGAATGGAAAAATTTGACTAGTCTAATGCGACATAAACAACCACTTAGCTCTCACTTGGAGAGTTGTCTAATTGGTAATCTGATTGATATGCAGATTGACCCTGTTTTTATGCACACCAAACAAGGTTCCAACCCACGTGTACGTCATCACAGACAAACACCGCTTCACATTGCTCCTACTTGTCCTCCTAATAATTAATACTTTAATTAATACATTTCCACATACTTAAATGCTACATGCTACAGAATAAAAATAAAAAATTGAGTTGATAAATTAGAGCGACATTGAGCGACAGTCCAAGGACTTTGGAATGTGCAATTTTCCCATTTTCGTAACATCCTTCTTTGATGATTTAATTGACCTCGTCTCCCTCCGGGGTCAATCTAACTTAATCTAAAGTTGTCATCCTTAGTTCCAAGTTGTGAAATTAAAAGTAATTCAAAAGGATTTGAAATTAATTCCGAGTGAAGAAAGTCCTCCAAAGATTTCCACTTGATGACTGGTGCCTGGAAGCCATTTGTGGAAAGCCTTTTCCTTTCCTTCCAAATCGTCCCTTGTTCTTCTCATGTTCTTTTAATTAGTGTGATCATTAGTGGTAATAAAAGTAAAAAAGAAGGGGAAATGCTGGAGAAAGTTAAAAGGAACAAACTCCGACTAGGAGCTCCAGTCGCCTTTGGATTTTGCATGTTGGAAAGACATTTTCTCCCCCGTCCGCGGAACCGTGTGTGTCTCTCTTAATTAATTAAGGACAAGACAGAGCACAAGGGCGTACGTGGGATATCCTCATTACGAAAGGATTTTAATTAAGACCCCTAGTTCATTAACAGACTTTTTATTTTTAGACTTCCAGCCAGCCACACCTTCTTCTTTAAAAGGTTTACGCATTTAATTTCCTTTCCCTCGTTTAAAACCATTAGCACTAATCATAGAATGGAAATCAATTACGAAACCACTACCTAAAGCTTCATTTCTTCTTAGTCAAACAACCTTAAAATTATTACAAAAAAAAAGTGTGGTTTCGACTTTCACTTTTGTGGCTTTCTTTCTTTATCTCTCGTGTTTAACGTTGTTTTAGGGATTTACAGTGATAAGGCAAAGGATTATCGATTCCGGATTTTTGTTTCTTTTGGGGGTTTTTATTATACGGGAGTGACCATTTCCGCTAATGCATCGGACATCGGACTTTACATCGGAAGCCGAAAGTGTGCATCCATTCCAACAGGATTTCAATCACGACAACCTTGTTGGACGGTGGAAATGCACTTAATTGTGCACTTAAATGCAATTCCATCTGCAATTTTTCCCCATATGAAGGACACTGGTATGAAAAGCCCCGTGTCTATTTTCCTTTGATGAGATCTCAAGTTTTCTCTTTCCAGAGTTCATGTTCAAGAGGATTTTGTTCAAGTGTGGGGGATCAATGCACATTATGAAGAAGCTGCAAGGGAGCTAGTTTTAGTTGACGAATGATGAGGGTAGGAAGTGCTGATTCACAGGATTTAAACCATCTAGATCTGCAATGTTGCAAAAAAAATATACACACACGCATCCCACTGGGTTGTGGTGAAACGCAACGAAATGCATCCCATACGCGTTTGTTTATGTTAGAACAAAACCTCATACCACCTGTGTCAAATTGCATGCGGAAACACAATTTTGTAGTAAAACTATGGAAAAAGCCAATTTCTGGAGCATCTGCTCCAATTATAGGAAAGGAACAATAAGGTTTCTAAATACTTGAGATTCCTATTTAGTTTTTGAGTTTTGTGATTTTCGAGAGGTATATGGAGGTATTATTCTGATTTTTAATTAGCTTTAGAGCGGAAGGGTGAAAAGATGGTTGTGTGTTTTGTATTGGAAGACAGAATGGAAGCTGTGCTTTGAGGATATTTGAATCCATATATTGAAGAATGTGCTGACCACTGAGACTGATGAATCTTGCTATTGGTCTCTTTTGTTTCTGGACTTTGAGCAGATTCCACACACGTGGAAGTGGCATCGACCGAATCCTGGGGAAAGTTCTGGACAGAGAGTGTTGTGGTTTCCTGATCATTAGGATGGGTAAGTAGAAATTCTGATTATCCCGTAAGAGTAAATTTTGAAGAGGTTCAAGTGACTGTACCGAGGCTCATTGCAGAGGAGCTTTCTAGGAAAAGGCTGGAAATAAAAAAGTGCTTGTGCAGAGTATGTACGCTCTCCTCGTCATCATCGGAGGGAAAGTGGAGACAGGACTGCGGGGAAGAACAAAACCCTGGCAGGAATCTAAGAAAAAAGGAGCTGGGGAAAGGGTCGAATTTTCCCAGGGATTCCAGGGTGGTGGTAGTTAAGTAATGCTGCCCAGGATCAGAGAGAAAGCGGTGAAAGTGACGGCGACGGTGATCACCCACACGTAGACGCTGCTTCTCCGAATCCTCCGCCCGGCCCAACAACGCATGCCGCTTTAAGATGAGAAGCTCGAAAAAGTCTTGGCTTCAGCAGCTCTCAGCACCAGAGCAACGTAGGAGAGCCACTTTTTGAGTTTCCGCGGGTTCTGGGAAGCCCGGGATTTCTACCACAGAACCGACTCTTCTTTCTTTTCCGCGCGTCTCAAACATGTCCAGTTTCATCGGGGCAGGATTTTTATCACTTTTATTCTCTTCCAGTCCACTTTCTCCTGCTGGACATGCGCCCATACCCAAATCCTCCCCCAGAGTTACAACTTTCTCCTCGTATCTTTTGCGCACCTTCCAAGTTTTTTGCGCTGGAGAAGAAAACTGTGCTAGGGCCTGGGAGTTGTCCAGTTTTTTCTTGAGCTTAAACCCTCCTCCTCTCTCTCCTCCTGGAATTACTTTCTTTTTCTTAGGCTCCTGGAAATCCCTGGGATTTCCATCCCTTCTTTCTCCAGCAGCTGCTGGGTAGCAAAAGCAAAACAGCCTCCTGGAAATCCTCCCTCTTCGCCCACTCTTTTGGAGAACTGGACACCACCCTGGGACTCGTAAATTCAATTTAATTCCTATTCAAGAGACAATGTCCAGACTCTCTAGCCTCTGCTGGAACAGGCATTAAAAATCATCCACAAACTTTTATTCCGATTGGATCCGGGCATATGCACTCTAAGCTAAGCAAAAGTCCAGTCGTTAAAGTCCACTTTCTCTCATAAGATACTTTGTTACTGCCATCATTTGAAAAATGCCGCTTTTTTTTCTATTAAATTGAACCCAATTTCATCGCTATTGTTCCAATCTATTGTACTAAGATTCAGGTCTTATAAGAGACAACTCCCATAAGACTAATAAGCGTAATTCTCATAAAGAGGAGGACTTATGGGAGTCTAATCCTTTAAAACTCCTTATACACTTATGAGACTTTTATGTAACAGTTGTAAAATATTTTATTTTTGAACCATCCATCACACCATGTTTGAAATCGTGTGTTTGACTAGCTATAAATACAAAAAACAAAATGAATTTTAATTTGTACAGGAGGGGTGCAAATAAATTAATTGTTTGACTGTGTGACTTAGAATCAAAAGTGAATGGATTTGGAATGCAACGTATTTTAATTGAAAGTTAATTGGAAGGAGGTAACTTACGTTCTTGAAATTGCAAGGAATGGAAAATCATCTCACTAAAAGTTATTGGAAATCACTCCATTATCTTTGGATATTAATTAAAATTGGAATTGCAAAGTTCTTAATTAATCCTTGTAATAATTAATCCTTGTACGTTGGTATAAATGACTCAGAAGATTGACTTATTGACTAATCATTGAAAATCATTCAAAAAATCTCCGTCTTGAATTTCATATTTTTGTCTATTCCAACGTTTCCAGGAATTCGGCTTTTTTGAAATTTTCTGGTACAGGGTCATCCAATCGGGCAATGATCTGCTTTGACATTCAGATAAATCAGACTCTCAGTAATTTGTGGATTTTTAGTCCTAAATCAACCCTTCAATTCTTTTACATACCTTGTAAATCGTCTTTTTCCAACTTTGTTCGGCATCCTTTCGGTTCTGTATTGCTTTGAAAAATTCACGAAGCGTTTGTTCAACGACGTAACGGAAGTTTGAAGGAACCTAAAACGGAAGAAATTGAAAATTCTCTTGTCATTGGCTGTAGTGGTGACATTCTTACCTCGATGTGATTGTTCCGATTATAATGCAAATTCAGCAGTCGGTACAACTCAGAATCAATCGTAATTTGGATATCATCGGCAGATTTGACTCCTTCAGCCAGCGCAGCACGTGCGTACTTTTCCATTTGAATGTAGTAAAACTCCCTAATTTGAAAAATCCGAATATTGTAACCCTTATAAAGGGAAGTAGAAAGTAGAGAAATCTCACCTGAAGTTGCTAAACCACTTGACTAACTGTGCCGTATTGTTCTTATTGAACTTGATATCCGGGAAGTACATTTTCAACACGCTGGAAGATGGATACCTCACCCAGAAGAACATCAACTTGGCCTTCCGTAAGTGCATTGGAGTGAGGGTGGATGAGATCCCTGTGGAGAAAGTCAGGAAAACCATTTAGTAAAAGCCCCAACCCCCATTTCATGGGAAATGTTTTTGATGCTGACCTCCGCCGTTGGTGCTCCAAGTACTAGCTCCATCACTGCTTCGAATCGTCCCCTCGTTCCCGCCACTCAGCTCCGTGTCATCACTCTGTTGATCATCCATCTGACTGTTGACAAAGTCATTGAGACTCGCCGGTGGGCTAACGTCATATTTCCCAAAGTACTTTTCATCTTCTTCCAACTTGAGTACATTCCGAGGGGTGAGTCTCGTATCCGTGACCTTGTGTCTCTTCTTCTTTGTATTCGGGGTCATCACCAGGGAAAGTGGAGAGTCTGTTGGGGGCGGATATGTCGGCGACATCCCAGCCGGTTGACGTAGTCCAACCGAAGTTGGGAAGAAGTTACGCGGGAGCTGGGGCAATTGAGGGGGTGGGATTGGCTGCTGCTGCGGTGGTTGCTGGACACGACGCTCTTGTGGTGGGAGTAAAAGACTGCTTCCTTCTTTGAGTTGATTGAGTGCTGCAAACTGGGCATCAATCAAGTCTCCAATCGTTGCTAGAATGTTACTTTTGAAGGACTCTTTCCATTGGTAGGGAATCGAGAGTGGGAACGGGGGTGGGGACATGGGGTGCTGGAGCTGCTGCTGCAACGGGGTTGAGCGAAGGTGGGGCGGAACCCATGAATTCCCGTTTGTAAGGGGCGGGGTGGGACTCATGCTACGACGGTGGTGGTTGTTATTTGGAAGCATTGGCTGAGGGCCTGGGGATCCACCTGCAATGAATTAACAATCCAATTAGTGTAAGTGTAAAGAAAAAAATCACGTGAGACTATGCATTTTCTTGCATTCAGGTTCATAACTCGTTTCAAAAATGCCCGGAAGCACCAGTAGTATGGATACTTAGTTGGAAAATGGAAATTTTTAGCGCCAGTTGTTTCCATTGAAATAAGTCACAGATCCTAGTCTAGCACTTTGTCCTTAGCGCAAAGCATGACCTTGCCTTGCAGTTTTCAACCTGAATCATAACCTAGCCTAACTGCCGTTTCCAATTTTTGCTCACTTTTATTATTCTGAACTCTGATTGTTTTTTTCATTTCTACAGTTTTTGTTTAAATTAGTTTGAATTCAGAATTGATAATTTTGACGTTGATTTAGAAATGGATGAAAAACTTGGAAAGAAAGTTGTGTTTTGTTAAGAGTAGAAAATTGTAGGGTTTGAAATCAAAGCTACTTCAGTTGGCGTTGGTTTTCTGAAAGGATTTCCTCCTTTCTTTCCCTCTTTCGCCTTTCCCTATTGATTATATTGACGGAAATTGTTGGCTTTCAGCAACTTGTTGTTTCTGTCGAATGACTTTGTCTTTCCTTTGGTTTATTGAGGACGACGTCAATTCCTGTGTTTGGTCTTATCGCATGACACTAGACGCACTACTTTCCCCTCTGTTTTTACAACTTCTTCACCACGTTAAACTTTCTCCGTCAGTTTCAGTTTTATACCTGTCCTCTTGTTTTCCTTTTTCTCTTATAAGCGAAAGAACACAGGGAGAAAGTTGGAATTCTTGCATGTGGGAGCGGCATTTCCTGAAGACTTCTTCCGTGTGTGTGCAACTTCCTAATTAATTAAGGGGAGAAACACACCGGTTCCAAAGGAGAATTTTCTTTCAATTAATGAGCGTGTAAAGTGAAAGTATTATTGGGAAGTGGAGGTATCCTAATGAAAGTTTTCCTAAGTTTTCTCCTCTCCTCGCCCCGCTCTTTAATTGGAAAGTCTTATTAAGAGAATTAAATTTTATTTCCTTTAGTGTGTCCCTTTCGTGTCTGGAGATGAATTTCATCATCTCCATTTCATCATGATTAACCTCAGACGATGCTCAAAATGATGTAAACTACATGTTAAAGAGTGAGCCAATCAGAAGAAAGCAAGAGGAGAAACAAAGCTTACCTTCTCTCCCTGGGTTTTCGTTTTTGACTGGTTGGTACAACTTTCTCTTTTTGCATCCGTTTACTTTGACGTCTTCTTCGAAGCCAATCTTTGACACGAGCATGTCTCGAAGGAGTTGTTGATTGTAGTCTGTGAGCATCTTGGACTCGTAACTACTGTAAAAGTTTTGTTGCTGGAAACAACCCCGAGGTTCCCCTGCATCTACACGGTGTCTTGTTCTTTTAGCTGCTGCAGCGGCCGCTGCAGTTGAGGAAGCAGCTGCAATTGACTGGAAGAGCTGTTGTGGTGAGCTGTACGGTGGATGTAAAGGCACTGAAGAAGCCGAGAGTGGAGTAGGACTTCGGTGTGAGTTGGATCGGGGCGAGTGGCTGGGGTGGGCATTGTTGGGAGCAGCAGATGTTGGGCCCATTGTTGAGAATGAAAGTATGGAGGAAGTCATAGCAGAGAGTGGCGTTGTCTTCCGACTCTCGTGTCGCCTGTCTTCAGTCGCCGATGAAGAGGGAGGATGATGATGGTGGTAGAAGCAAGGGATCTCACTGACTTGCTTACTGCTGCTGTAGTTCGTCATCAAGGGATCAACAAACGATCGTCAGCTGCACAAACTGTCTTCCCAGTCTGCAACTTACTTTCTCTTAGACAGCGGGAGGGACCCTTCGCTCGTGCTACAGTGTCAGCTGAAGGAGGGGTGAAGGGGACCGGTGGTCCTGAAGACGCCTTTCTAAGGGGTTGTTGTCCTTTAAGCTAACAATGTTCCAGTGCTACTTCATTCATGACGATTCCCTTAAGGGGTCGGATGATGCTTCCGTTTCAGGTAATTTAAAGGGCCGGTGTGGTTCCTATGACTCATACACGACAGAGGGGTTTCCGTCTTCCGCTTTTAAAAGGATGATGACGAAGACCACAGAGCCTTGAGGTCTACCTAAAGAAAAAACCAAAGCTTTAATTCTACATGCAATAATACTACTGCTCTCTACTACTTGAAGAAACCAAGGGCTTCCTTCCTTCCTGCCTCAAGACAAGGACCCCTTAAGGTTTTCTTTTCAATTCCGGTTTTCTTCGTCCGTTGGTTTGATGCCTTTAATGACTCGAGACCTTTGGAATTCTATGTGCAAAGGCAGGGGGCCCTTGGATCTTTTATTAGACTTTTCTCACGCTTAAGAAGTTATTTCCCAAGGGTTCCAAGTGTACTTTAACGGACGAAGAAGTCTGCTCCTACTTTTTCCAACGGATGAAACTTCCTTCCTCATTCATCTTATCTTAGCCAACCCACTTTTGAATTACATAAAGATTGAATAAGATTGCAACGTGCTTCAACAACGGCAACTTCCTCCTTTCCGACTTCCTTTTCATCATCAGGAAATTTCCGTTTTCTTTAAAAGCCAGGTTGCCTTTCGACCGTTGGGAAACCCGCAGCACTTTAAAAAAAAATACTCAACGACCATCCTCCCCACTTCTAAGACTTCAGCGTTTTTCTTTTGTCTCAGTTTAAAACAGGCTCTAAGATTCCCTTTTGTTGTGTGGAAAGGATTGGCGACATTTTCCCTATAGTTTTCATTTTTGCTTATCGGAAATGAGGGTATTGAGGGTTTCCAAGCCTTTCGAGTTGATGTGTTTCTGGTCATTTAATTGTCCCATAATTGGCGACTTTCACACCAACCGAGAGGGTTGAATTTTTGATCGCCTAATTATATCCGCTTTGGAATTTTGAATCATTCATTAGTTTCAGAAGCCATGTGACAAAAGCCTCGTGACAGAAGCATAACTGCCGCCAATGATTCAAAATCGTTCCCTTATGAACTCTCCCACCTCCGTCTATAATTGTTGGTGTGATTAATGACTTCAACTAAGGAGGAACTAATGAAATTGAATCTGTAAATTAAAGATCGCAAGTGGATAGGAGCAATGTTGAAAAAAGTGATCTCTGAGGCTAATCTTTTGAATGACGAGGTTTAGGGCTCGTGAGCCTTTCGGGGAAGATTGAATTGCAGTTTTCTTTGTTTACTCCCTGCCTATCTCTGCCCCATTTCAGCCTAATGATGAATTCTTCGTTCATTCTTTTCCCCTTGCGGAACACGCTCCTTTCTTCAGCTTCATCTGAACATCTGCCTCTTTTAGAAAATAAAAATTCAGCCACTAAACCAGGGCCCAACACCCTCTTTCCCTTCCACGCTTCCCCGCAAGACGAGGGAAAACTTTTTCCGGGTCTTTACAAATCCTCAGTCTGGAAGATCCTCCTAACCGAGTTATGGCAGAGAGGGAAAGTAGAGTAGTGAAGAGGGGGACTTGGAACCAATCACAAGGGCCCATTGGAATAAGGAACAAAAGAAAATTGACACACAGGGCCTTGTACATCTGGAAGGACAAGGAGGGGAAAGTCTTCCTTTCATCGATTTCCTTCCCATCCACATTCAAAAGGACCCCCAATAAAACTTTTTTTTCTAAAAATGGTATGCAGGGGGACTTTGAATCCCTTTTTCTTTTGGCTGGGCGGTGAAGTTGTCGGGTGAGGCAAGGCACGAGCCACGACGTTCGACGAGCTCCCTATCACAAAAGAAAAGGGTCGCTTGCAAAGTATGCTTGGCGTCCTTTGCATTTACATGAGAAGGGTTCCCTGCAATTTCCTAATCCAAAATGTGTGTCTTTTAAATGTATACACTCTCCTTCATTCACCCTTCCTGCCTACTTTCTTTCAAGGAAATAAAACAAAGTAAAAGTTATCGATCCGAACCATCAGAGCTGAGGCTGATCAAATAAAACCTCCACAGAGCCAAAAGCTAAAGCTCCCCTCTGGATATCGTAAAGACGACAAAGGCTGAGAGACAAGAAGGGGAGAAAGTAGGGGGCTGGAGTCACATTTAAGAAAATTGGGGTTAGTATGTTAAGTGGGGAGAAGAAGCGATTTGAAGCAGCTAGCGCCTTTTAGTTCCCATCTGTAAGCTTACCCTTTTGCCAACAGAGTCGTTTAGGTTTGACGACGACGCGCTTCAAACTTGACAAAATTGACAGGTGTGTGTATTCTAGGCTCGCCTACTCGTCGACTGTCCAGAAAAGACTAGTGCGTTAGTAACAGGGAAGAACTGACACTGCTGAGACTAAGGCTTAAAGTGGCATTAGCCCCACCACCACCACCACCAAACGAACCACCGGAAATTCTATCTAATCTGTTTCTCATCTTTTTTTCCAGAAAGCGAACGAGATTTGCGAGAGACCTGTTTCAGGAGATCTCCCCCTTAGTATATCACAGGTTGACTCTGGGTTGCTTTTTAAGTCTGACACACCCAAAAAAGTTCCAGAGGCAGCAGAGTCCGTGTGAGGGATTTTCTACTTCAATCCCACTTCCTTCCTGTTCTTTTGTGTCCGGGAGGAAGTGGACTCGGACTGACAGGAAGACAGGTTAAGTTAACGTCGTCGGAGGAATTCAGATTGGACGAGAAGGTAGGAAGTAGGAGATCATGAGATGGGGCGGGGGAGGAAACGAATTTAAAATCTCATGAATTTGGTCCATGGCTTCCCCCTTGGTAGAAAAATTTCAGAAAGGAAGTTGATTTCTATAGACACATTTCTACACCTGAGAATTAAAAATAAACCTTGCTCTCCTAACTCCCTACAGACGAGAGGTCCCTGGATGAAGGAAGTTTGCAGGAAAAGATAGATCGTGCTGATGAAAATAATGCGACATGATAAAAATAAAAATAAAACGCCCATTCTCCAACTACGGTCAAACTGTCTGTGTATTTAATTACAATTTATCCTCATCCATGATAAAAGAAGACTGAAATCTCTGGTTTTAAAAATTAAAAAAGATGAGAATGAAAAGAAATTGGAGTTGGAGCCTCCTGGAAGGCATGGCTTTAACTTTAAGCTTTCCTGAAGCTGAATTTTGTGTAAGCTCGTTCCGTTGGAGCTGTAAAGACTAGACTGAGGACTGTTTGGTTTACCTTTAAGGTTCAGAGCTGAGTTGTTATGCGAGAGCAATAAGGGTTGTTTGGCTTCTGCTTTCTCTGGCGTACTTTCTCCCAGGGTGGTTGGCAACTACTGTCTTAGAAATGCTGAAGACGACTAAAAACTAGAACCGTGGAGCAGAGCCCTGGAAGCCTTGGGAGGACGACCAAACCTTAAGAAAGCCGAAGCGTAACTCACCAGTAGGAGTCGTCTTTCTGCCCATGTCTCAAGGAAACGGTCGGAGCTGCTCCCACGAAAGTCTGAAGGATTGGCTAGTTTTCCCCGAAGAAGACTTTGCAAAAAATAAGAGGCTCAGCCTAGACTCCACCTACTTTACCTATGTAGCAGTTAATCTTATCTTCCTCACTGCTCCTAGCTAGGAGCTCAGTACGCGGACCTGGACCTGGAACGAATTTTCTGCAACACGACGAGCCATAGGCCCGAGTTGAACAATAGCCTCGTTAGATTCCTAGTTACGTTTCTCGCCCTTAACTATTATTCCGACAACACCCAACATCCATAGCCCCATTTCCATCAACGGACGATATCAGTAAGGCGAAAGTACTTGAGATAACGGACTTGAACACTTTTCCTATTCTTTTCCGCTCATTCTTTTGTCTCCGCGACCAAATAAATAGAAACATAGTCAACCCCCAATCCCCTTCTTAAGCGTCATTGCTAATCAATTTGTGAGGTCTTTATCACCTTTGGCTCTATTTCGACACCTGGAATATCTGGAATTATATCTGGAAATTCTTCACCAATGCAATGATGAAATCGACCGAATGCTATGTTTGCTAAAATTCTTTAAGGCCGATCACCATCCAATAAACCTGATAAGGAAGGACGTCCTTCATTCCAACAGGAACGCTCATTGGCTCGTTTTGATGATTGGACATTTAAAACCAACTTAAACTCAATTGACGTAATTTAATTGTCAGTTGGAAATCGTCATCCTCCTCTCTAGACAGGGTGACGCTGGCACAAGGCTTGAGGAATGAGACATATGCCAATGAATAATATCCAATCTATACTTAAAAACAACCAAAAGAGTCCAATTTCCTGTTTAATTAGTTGCAAAGATAAAGGGGTGATGAATAGGAAGGAAGCAAAGAGATTAAGTAAATTATATTACACATACAATGATTCAACTGTTTGACTAATTATGCAAACTTTCCTTGTAGGAATTCGCAATTTTGAAATGGATTCGTCAGAAAGGCTTATTTGTTGTGTACAGGTGGAGAGGAAAATGCAAAGTTTTTAAGGGGTTGAAAACAGGGCTGCTGAATGCGTCTTAATATTTGAGTAGACTCCGCCCACAAAAAGTAGGAGCGACTATAAGACAACTTTCTTCCGGAGTGAAAAGCCTAACGAAGGTGGAGACTTTCCTGCTTTCCCCGGGATGACAAAGAAGCGGTGCTAAAAGCAAGAAAAGAAAAAGGAAACAAAAAAACAACGAAAAGAAAAGAAGAGTAGCGAAAAGGAGAAAGTCAGGCGCTCCTTTCACTGAGCCAAAATCAACTTTCACTCCATCTACCAAACCGCTTTTCAGTTTAGAAAAGCTTTCCAAAAGCAACTAAAACGTGAAACCTCAGCCAAACTAAATTGATTTTTTCAAGAATTTTTAATCTTTTGCCTTCAAATTCAGTCGCTTAGCGATTGAACTTGGAAAGTTTTTGTATTTGAGATTTTTAAAGAGCTGAATGTAAAGCGGGTTATGACATTTCCAGTAGTGGAATAACTTTTCATCCCTTATCGCTACTGGCCTACTTCAAATGCTTCTACTCGAATCCAGGTTTTCATAATATTGTCTACATTGAACTCATTCAGGGTACGAAAATACTTGAACGTCCAAATCAGAATTTGAATTCAAGAACTTTGGGAATGTAATTCATTCGTCTGGAGTGTCAGATGACAATGCCAAAGCAAAGCGTTTGACCTCAGGTTATGAAATATTTGACTTATTCGGAAGTACTTACTTGGTACCGCGTATTCAGCTTCTGTAGATTTTGAGACCTTTAGAGTCTAATGGGTAGACAAGACAAGGTGGACAATGTTTGACCCTTGTGGCACCCGATGAGATCCAAAGTTGGAAGCTGTCTGGACACAGTGTTTATGCAGATTCCCCTTTCCCCTCCGTTTTGATTCTGTAGTGATCCCATTTTCTTGTTTCATTGTTCCATCATATCATCAAGAAATTTGTCAGTGGTGGATGAGGTGGCCTAGTACTTTGGTTGTAACCACCTGTTTAAACTCACCAGCATCATGGAAGTGACGCCGTGAAGAAAACTTTCAATCATCCAGTCATTCCACAGCCCCGGATCTCAGTGAGATCTCAGGGTCGAGAAGCATTTGCAAAACACAGCTTGCCTCTCGCACTATGTGTATCAGAAAGACGAGATCCTGGTTTAGAATTTCCAAGTCTGTTTTGTTCAAATTCCTTTTGTCCTGGTAGGAATATCATTTTCCAACTTAAAACTCCTACTTTGCATATTTAGTTGAATTTCCATCTTCATCATCTTGCACACATTGCTCCATTCATTTCTGACATTGGCAATCCCTCCCCTCCTCCTCAGGAGATTAGCGTCACTTGGTCGTCACTTGTTGCCATTTTCCTGTCCCCGGATTCCTCCACCTTCCATCATCTTCCCCCGCAGTGTGGAAATCCAGTCTGGAAATTAGGCATGGAGATGTACTCAAATGAGTCTTAAACAGGTGTTTTCTCAATAGAAAAACGTCCATATTCTTCTGTGGTAATTTTAATGTCTCCAGATGCGCCTGCCTCCTTATTAACTTTCTAATAAACCCATAACTAACTGGAACTGAACTCATTTTATTTCCTCCTTCGTCGTTCATCTTCTGGCGCACACTTGCGACAGCCATCATCATCCAAGGAGAGCATTTGTGCTAATTTATTTTAACAATGGATTCTACCAGCAGGTAGCTTCAGTGGAAAATGAGAGCATCACCAGCATAAGGGCGGATGACGAAGGCGAGGTTTGAAGAAGTGTCTCAAGAGTTAAATATTGACACGACTTGGTACATCCGAAGATACGCAGAGTGCTGATTTTGTATTCTGCAACAGAGGGATACTTTGATAATGATAACAAATAGTCTTATCAATCTGAGAGGAAGCAGCGAGAGGGCTTAGATTGGACGAAATGGTGCGACTTGGAAGTGACATAAGGCAGAGTTAGTTAAAGAATTGAGGACAGGGGATGATAAGACAAGGAGACAAGTGCTATTTCCTAATAAAAAATGAATTCAGAAGGAAATCCCTAATTGAACATTTACTTTGTTTTTTATATTAAACCTCTTACAAGGTTCTATAAACTCAAGTGCCAAACTGAAGACGATAAAGTGGGGGCATGGCGGTCCGGTGGCAGAAAGAAAGGGTGAATGAATGGACAGACAATGAGACAATGTTGACTTTGGTCAAACTAAGGTCGTTTTCTGCACATTGTACTCAAAGAATGACCGTATTGTTTACATTTTATGTTTCAAAACTCTCAGATTAGGAGGAAAATAGAATTCAATCAATCGAGTAATGGCGTTTTTTGGTTCAAATAAGTTTCTAAAATCCGCTAAAGTTTTTTTAGTCTCCCCTTTCCCTAGTAAAAAGTTTTAGCGCGAAATTCTACTCCACTCCGGAGAAAATTCTCTTGTCAGTCTGTGCCAGTCGCACAAAGATGCGATCCGGTCGCACGATTAAAAGTCGCGCAGACGAGCGAGCATGCTGCTTATTCACTTTCCCAGTACGTCATCAAACTCGGAAAAAATTTGGCGCCATTATATTTGACGATACGCTTACAATCGGGTCACTCAGATAAACGATCGAAACCGCTTTATTCACGGATTTGGCATTTTCCTACAAAAACTACAACCAAAAAGAGTTTGTTTTCACACATTTTTGTTGAAGAATTTAATAATTTCTAAAAATGTTACTGAAACACTCCATTTTGAGTATTTTTGGAGATAAATGGCCAATTGAAGAGATTGGTCGCTTGAATCGTGGGAGTGTGGGACGACAGGCAGCTGCAGGCGACCGGGTCGCTGCTTAGTGGGACTTCCACAGACTGCCTGCCACACGCGTTCCGCTACGTGAAAAACTCGAGGAGATCGTGACAGTTAAAAATAAAAATGAAGCTGCTTACACATAACCTTTTGACCTCGAGGATGATCAGCAAGGTCCAATCGGGATACCCTTTGAAGCTCACGGTAAGAAAGCGTGTCATTGTATTAAATGAACTGTGAAATGAAATGATTGTTTTCTTTGTTCTTAGGCAAGTGAAATAACTGTAAAGGAGTTGGAGTTTTCGCCAGTATTTACTGCTAAATTGATGTCCAGAGTTAGTTGGGAAGTCCTGTGTGATACAGTCAAAAACGTAATACATTTTACTGAATCATTCGTCTGTCTATTGATATAAATATAATTTAATTTGTTCAGAGTACGATGTAGTACATGTTCCTGGATATGATTACTCTTATTATGTTTTACAGCTGTGCTAAAAGCATACTTTAAGCAAACCATAAGTTACCATGTTTCGTTTGTAATAATTGTGCTAAATCAATATGTTTTGTTAAATATAGATCGGTTATGCAGACAGCACCGGACTTCCTCCTGAGGTACCAGAAGATTTCGAAAGGAATGATGAATTTCTGAAGAAGGCCCACCACGCTTTACTGGAGGTTAGTCAGAATATTGTCAATTGTTGTGTAAACCCTGTATGATGTACATTTATAAGCACTTTTCCTTTGTATTTAGATCGACATCATTGTTGGAGAATTGGAATGTCCAGAAACAGGAAGGAAGTTCCGTATTGACAACGGTGTACCGAATATGTTAGTAAACGAAGACGAAGTATAGGGTCCAATTTATAAGGTTTCACTTCTTAGCAATTTCCAATAACTTGACCCCTTGCTATATAAATCTCAATTTACAAATTGTCACTAAAGTTAATTCAAGTTTAGCGTTATTCTTTCGACTTCCCATAAGTATTCTTCCTTTTGAAATGTTGTGACACACGTTTGGGAACAATTAAGTTGGTTCTGATATAACAATATTTATATTCTTTACGAATATTCAAATTAAAATAATTTTCGTAAAGAATTTGTTAACAATCGCCACGTTCATTTAGAATAATCCCAGGAAGAAGGGGCTATTTTTCTTGAAAACACTAAATTTTTTACGCATACATTTTTGATATAATTGCCTTATTTGTTCTCAGGATGATGGAAGGAGTGTCGTTTAATGACAACTTAAGGTGTGGTAATTTGATATATGTGCAGTAATTAAAGGAATTATCGTGATATTTTATCACGATTTGAGTATCGTCATATCTCCAGAGGTCAAGTTTATGTCCCACAGAAAGGAAATAATGCTTTTCCTTCTTCCTATTATAACGATCATTATCCCCTGTAGAAATTAATCCTTTTAAGAAGGTGAGGGAGATTGATGTAATGATAAAGTTAATGCTCAATTCAATCAGTCCACCGGCCGGTGGTCTTTTATCTTCATTGTTAGCCATTATTAATCAAAGAATACACCAAGGAAGTTGATCCTGAGGATTTGCATTAGGGCTCAATTTGCATCTGAATCAGCTCCTTCCCTATTGTGAATTTATTATATTGGACACTGCTTCCTGTCACGAAGGGACCTTGATCAGGTTAATCAATAAAAGGATGGCCCAGTGCTTTACTCTGCGGGACACACGAGACGCCCATGGACATGTGAGAAGCAATGAAGCTACTAATTATTCACCACGCTTTATTTATCACTGCATTCATCAATCCCATGGCTCTCGCAATCACAAACTTTCCATCCCCGAACAAACGGGAACTTCAGGGATCAAATCCATTCAATAATGGCATCGTATCGGGTTCCTCTAATAGGTAATTACAACAAAAATATTTATTTAAAGGCGCTTAATCTTTGTTATAAAATCTTTCATTTTTAATTTTCAGTTATCCAAACGATCCATGTGAATCTAAACCTGGAGATGATTTAGGCTTCCACATTGGAACGATGGAATGCTACGAATTAAATACTCCCGGCCCTTGTTCTGAGCACATGATCTTCTACTCGAGTCGGTGGCCATCAGCGAAATACGGAGAGTGCTATTGCGACAGGTCAAGGCCGTGTGTCTACAATTCTACAACAAAGAAATGCCATGTTCTCTTTCACCAGGTAAACATTGGCGCAGACTCAGATTTATAACACGCCTATAAAATGGAATTTCTTTCTTTTCTTTAGGATTACTGCCCACCAGGCCAATGGCTGCGCTTGAACGAATTTGCAAACTTGAACTGTGAACAGAATCCTTGCTTCAATGGGAATGGACACGACGACGAAGACAACTTTGTTCTGCTCAACGGCGTCTGCGCCAAGCTTGGCCAATCCTGTGGGATCTCTTCTGCCGTGGGTTTCCGGAACAGATCGTTTAAGCCGGAGTGTATTCACTCATCCATTCCAGCAGCCGAAGCGCTAAAGCCAGTGCCCATGCGCACTACAACGACGACGACGCCACCACCTCCACAGCTACCACCGCTATCTTGTGCCAATGGTACTCGCTGGATGCCAATGATACAAGGCTGTGGAGTCATTGCTGATGCTGAATCTGTTTCTGATTTCCGTACACGGGCATTGATTCTAACAAATGAATATCGACTGAGGCATCAAGCTGATCCACTAGTCGGTGACGAAGCCGTAAGGGAATTCATTCAATTCCTGATTAATCTAACTGACCCCCTTTTCTGTTTGTGATTTTGTTCTTAGATTGACTCCATAGCACAAACCTATGCTGAGGAACTAGCACGTGAAAATGCATTTGTGCATAGCATGAGAAAAGGTTACGGTGAGAACTTATACGGGTACATGGGACCTCAAAAGTCAAAAGCCGAATTAGTCCTTGACGCTATCAAAGTATTTTACGATGAAGTGTCGGATTACGACTACAATCTTCCTTTGTTTGACACCAGCACAGGTAAACAGAACAGAAAAGAAAACATGACCTCAAATTAAACTTATTTGTTTGATAGCCCATTTTACTCAACTTGTTTGGCGAATGACGACAGCGCAAGGAGTAGGTGTGGCTACAAATTCGGATTCCAATTATTCCGTAGTTGTTGTCAATTACGTCCCACCTGGGAATTGGTAAAAGCAAACGGAAACCCTGTCATTACAAGGGCTGCGTCTCTATTACTAATTTTGTTTATCTTTTGTCAATTAAGGGAAGGTGAATTTTTTGAGAATGTGAGACGTCGCTTAAACCCTGGTTCCCAAATGGAAGAGCTGGATGACGACAGACTCTTTACTATTTACTGAACTTGCCTTTGGCCTTTGGTTCTCCGCAGTTTGGAAAATAAAATGGAGGATTCAACAGGTTGCGTGAATATGGGACGTGGAGTGGATGGATTGGTTTGCATTAATTATTAATCAGGTCACGAGATCTTCGGATTGATTTTTCCAACTCCACTTAGCTTTCTTGCAGGAGTGAATCGATTTGCGTCCAAAAGCAGTCTCCTGACGCTTTCCAAGCGAAGAGTGCCTCATCAAAAATGCATCAGTTGAACAGGGCATATCAGTGTGTGGTGCTCTGTGCTTAGATTATTGGAACAATGGATTAGTTATCGTTAGCATAAATAAGTAATTAGAACAGCCACCTTTCCGCTCAGTCCGACTCTTCAAGAACACGGGAACTCGACACTTTCCTTGCAAATTCACAAAGGTAAGCACCGCACCCTCTCCTTCCTCATTCTAACGAATAATTTGTCCATCATAATTATTCATAATCGTGATTCATAGTAGCAGTAATTAACTTTTTACTTTTATTGCCTCAGATGTCAATCTCAGACTTTCGTCGCCAAAAGCTTTATTTCGTTTTCGACCAATTTTTCGGTAAGTACAGACGCTTTCGAACATTTTCGAACAATAACATTTGGTTTCAGACGCTGACAAAAGCGGAGAAATTGAACAAGAAGATTTCGAGCTAGCTGTCAAGGTCAGTCTATAATTAACTTATAGTCAAAATAGATAAATGAAAATGAATTATTAATATTAATTCAGCGACTTTGCGAAAAAAGAAATTGGGCAGTGGGATCAACTAAATATGAGGAGACCAAGAAACACTTTTTGGAAGTCTGGGAAGCTTTGAAACTAAGCGCTGACGACAATGGAGACGAGCAGGTTCTAAAGCTTAAGAAAATTCTTTAAACCTTCATTGACATCCATTTTTATTTTAATTAAATTAGGTTAGCCGCGATGAGTGGCTCCAACTATGGGCCACCCCGAGCAATGACCAATGGCAGCAGCTCTACAAGCAGCTAATGTTCAGTCTCCAAGACACATCGGGTGAGACCGGACTTCGACATAATGATATGCTAAATGCTCATGAAAATTACAGGTGATGGAAGTATTGATCTGGATGAATTCACCGCTTTGTGTTCCTCATTTGGCGTCAGCTCCGATGAAAGCACGAAAGCATTCCAAGTTGTTTCCAAGGTTAGCAAGCTTCCACTATACATATTTCTAAAAATGAAATTTTTATAATTTATTTACAGAATGGAAGCGCAGTTGTGGATTTCCCATATTATTCCTCACTTTGGGAAGAATTTTTCTACTCTGATGACAAAAATTCTCCGGGAAATGCTATCTTTGGGAAAAAGTTTTAATTCTTCAGGGTGAAAGTAAATATTTATCCAACTTTCCCTTAATTTACTCTGTGTTTTAGGTGCTTAGAACAAATATTCAATAAAATTCTAATGAGGGAAGAAATACTCAAGGCCAATCTCTTGTGCTTTAATGAAGGATATTCTGGCTTTAATTATAAATAATTAAACCTGATGCAGTAAATTAGTTGATAAACTACAGCAGGATTCTATCGTCCCAAATAAAAATTAAAGACTTGTTTCAGTGACAACGGCAGTAGGTATATAAGGATTGGACCTGATCTTTCCTCAAGGACTTTTCTTTAAGCAAATTACAATTCCGTTCAGTTTGATTACTTCCAGACATTTTCTTTTTATACATTTGCCATAATTTAGTTTCCAATTGAAGAATCTGTCTCTTAAGTCACAATTAATTGGGTTTGAAATGTCTCCACCAAATGTCGAGAAACCATTTACGGAAGCGGAGATCGAAGGGTTCAGGAAGGGGTTCAGAACCATGCCTTCGTTCAAAGATGGCGTCATTGCAAGCAAAGACTTGCCAAGATTTCTTTCGCAAGTGGTAAAATACAACCGAACGCCGGAGGAGTTGGCAGTTTATCAGCGCTACTGGGACGAATGCTATGGTGGGGTAATTGAAATAGAAAAGTACATGGACTTATTGAAAACGGCACACGACCCGATCGGAATTGCACCGATTTTAGCTGATGGATATGACCAAGATAGAAACGGATTCATATCGCAAGATGAATTTGAGCGTCTCCTGGAGCAGCTTCGTATTCACGAACCATCAACGAAGACCATAACATTTGAAGCTTTTGTAGCCGCCGCTGACACTAATAAAGACGGGAAGGTGAGCGTTGAGGAATGCACTGATTGGATCAAACAATTGTTTAAATAAAATAAAGTTCTCAAGACACAGTATAGAAGCAACAGTAAGGATACTCTGGTTGAAACCGATGTTCTAATTAGGCCAAACAAATAAAATCCAGTTAAATTCTACGATCGAGTAGAAAATGGTGCAATCATTTAGTGACGCTTAATTCTGTAGTAAAGCCGTCTGACTCGATTTATATAATCACTAGGAGTTAATTTCATAACTACGCATATATTGTACAAAGGAGGATGAACATACTACAAAAAAATCAATCTGTAATGCTGTGGTTTTTAATTAGGAATAATTAACCCTCATTCCTAATCCAGTTTCTAACCAAAGTCGTCTATTGCCTTCAAGAATAAAAGTTGAGGTTTATTTTGGTGTTAACCACAGTCCTTAGACAGGTTTGAAACTGAGCATTTCTCAAACTTAAAATAAAAAAGGCGTAGAACAAAGCAGTTTATTTTTACCAAATTACGATTTTATTTGAAATGTCTCCACCAAATGTTGAGAGCATGTTTACGGACGCGGAGATCGAAGGGTTCCGGACGGGGTTCAGAACCATGCCTTCGTTCAAAGATGGCGTCATTGCTAGCAGAGATTTGCCCAAGTTTCTTACGGAAGTGACAAAGTACCATCGAACACCGGAGGAGTTGGCAGTTTATCAGCGCTACTGGGACGATTGCTATGGTGGGATCGTTGAAATCGAAAAGTACATGGAGCTATTGACAACTGTCCACGATTCGAGTTGCTTGGCGAAATTCTTGGCTGAAGGGTATGACCAAGATAGAAATGGCTTCATCTCGGAAGATGAATTTAAGCGTCTTCTGGAGATGATTCGTATTCACGAACCATCAACGAAACCAATAACATTTGAAACCTTTGTAGCCGCTGCTGACACAAATAAAGACGGAAAGGTGAGCGTTGAGGAATGCACTGATTGGATCAAACAATTGTTTAAATAAAGTCCTCAAGACACAGCATAAAAGGTTAGATGAAAGCCTCCAACATGACACCAGTTAATCTGGTTGAAACCAAAAAATTGTAATTTGGCCAAATAAATAAAACCCTAATTAAATTCTACGACTTATGATGACTTAAGTTTAGTTGCACTACTGGGAACTAAAGTGGCGCAGCAGAAACAGAAAAAAAGTTGCCTGAGTTGATTTGTTTCATAACCAATTGGTAATTAACTTTTTATGTTATGAATAATTAGGATAAGTGATACGTTATTAACTTAAAATACAGGAATTCTAGCTCTGAGGACAGAAGGACGGCACGTGTGGCCTTTGCGCCAATCGTTAAGCTCGAATACCGGTTGAATCTTATGAATTAGATTCTATAGTTTAGCATCTAGCAGATTAGCAAATTACGCATTAGATGCGTATACTTGCCAGCACAGGATATTCCAGTTCTGTAACTTAATTGTTGGGTTTTTTTAAACAACTGATTTTATAGAACGTGGCAGCTAGCGCATGATCTCGTGACCTTGGAGGAGTCAAGATGGCTGAATCATACTGAGTCGAAACTCGAAAGAAACTCTACTTGGATTCTAATGTTAAACTATAATGCATCCTGAATAATTGACTTTACTTTGAATATCAAATAAGTTTTAGCACGTCATTCATTGACTCACCTTTGATTCTATTATAATACCCTGTAACTTTGTTGGAAGCGAAAATGTGATAATTAACTCTCCCGAGTGCATCATAAATATCCATTTTAGCATAAATAAGAAATTTCAAAGAGTACTTAGGGCCAGGCATATTTCACAGGAAAGGAGATTCAATTCACCAGTTCATCTTCAAACTTTGGAAGATAACCATATAAAACGCACTCCGATCCTTCGAGCTGTTTGAAATTGTTATTTAGATGGCAATCTCAGATTTCCGTCGTGAAAAACTTCATTTTGTCTTTGATCAATTCTTCGGTATGGCTTAATTGTGAATCAAGAAACCGAAATAATGTCATATCTTATTCCCTTATGTTTCTAGATACGGACAAAAGTGGGAAAATTGAAAAACAAGATTTTGAGCACGCCGTTGAGGTTCGTTTTAGCAACGATTTTTATCATAAGGTGATAAATTAGTGATTTATTGCAGCGGCTTTCGGAGAAACGCGGCTGGGCATTTGGTTCACCCAAATATGAAGAGACAAAGATTCGTTTCTTTGAAGTCTGGGATGCTTTGAAATCTCGCGCCGACGACAATGGAGACGAGCAGGTTAGAAAGCAAAGTCTCTTGACTTACATTCCACGGAAATTATTAAACTCAGTTTATCAAATTAAAATTATTTTTTAAATTAAAGGTTAGCCGTGACGAGTGGCTCCAGCTATGGGCCAGTCCAAACGACGACCAATGGCAACAGCTTTACATGAAGCTCATCTTCAGCCTGCAAGACACTTCTGGTAAAATTGAATTTCTTGCCGTTTTATTAAAATTCAAGAAAATTCGTTAATTTAAGGTGATGGCAATGTTGACTTTGAAGAGTTCACTTCCTTGTGTTCAACATTTGGCGTCAGCTCTGAATAAAGCGGGCAAGCTTACCAGATTTTATCCAAGGTTCGAAGGATCGATTGAATTTAAACAACAACGTTTTATTTAAAAAAAATATTCTGTAGAATGGAACCGTTCCGGTGGACTTTGCTTATTATTCTTCACTCTGGCATGAATTCTTTCACTCGGATGATAAAACTGCTCCTGGTAATGCAATATTTGGGAAAAGGCGTTTTAACTGCCACAGCCTTAGTTTATTTTGAACCTGGATTCTATCAATATTAAAAGCTTAAAATTCAAACATTTATGTCGAAATTATGAATCGATAATTGGTTTAAAGATGAATAATTCAATAAGAGTCAAGTTGCTTTTAAGGTTTGGGAAAATAGGTCATTATTAAAATATTAGAAACTGGAACGCAGCAGAAAGTGCTTTTGGAGTGAACCATGTTGAATAATTATTAAAGAATCTCATGAATATTCCAAGGTAACTAACAAACAGAATATTACGGAATTCAAAGTTTACGAAGGCAGGATGTACGTGGTTAGTGATTTTCTACCATTTCTTTGGACAATTGGTCATGCTCACTCAACCTATCAGGCGCCATTGATATGGAATCAAA
>VNWY01000479.1:0-41482 GCA_009869845.1 Pseudachorutes palmiensis | reverse complement strand
TCATGACTGCCAATTATTAGGTTATTAGCTCTAAGCAGTCAGAGTGCAGCCCGGACACCCCTGACTGACAGAGGATTTCACAGGCACTAAAGTCTTTTCGAGGTGCCGTAATGCTAATAGTGTCATGCATTACGCAAAAACAGATTTTGCAAAACCAGGAACAATCGCTTTACTCCCAAAGGTTTTTTTACATTATAAAAAGAAAAGTTTTGTTGACTTCTTACCACTTTATTTAGGATAATGTTCAAATTGGGATTCGGAGCCATCTCAGTTTTTGGGACGTTTACAAAATTCGACGTCAGTTTGGATGTGCCTAAATAAACTTTTGAACAAGGAATTAGGTGAGGCGGTGCTGCAAAGAGAGTGACGGAAAATGAAAATGGTTATGATTTGTGAGCTTGTCTAATATATGCTACAGGTCAAAATATCATAAACTTATTAAACAAATTATTTATTGTAGAGGCTATCTTTTTTGACTACTTATTGACAACTCTAAAGAGTAAAGTCTTATTTCCTTTGGCCAACCAAACGAAACGCCACAGGGGCAGACGAGAGTCGAATAACACGTGACTGCCTTACACCGATTTGCCGAAAGCAATTGGTGATACTGAGATACAGGCTGGTACACGCTTTACGACAGCGTCTCCAAGAAACCACTGCTATTTCAACCTGTACTGGTAGAGTACAACATCTCCCCGGTCTACAGCAGAGAAAACGCAAAGACTCAATAAGAACTGCAACCAGGGAAAGGCCAATACAAGACAAGAATACGACAAACACTGCAACTATGTTTGAATCCATGTTCAAGGCTTTGATTTGTTGCGACATGGTCGGTAATGCTCGATGCCAGGGACGGTTCATTGCTTCTTTGTTCAAACTTTCCCAGAAATCTAAAACTGCAGACTGCCGTACCCATTGCGTTCTTGCATATAAAATACCAAAATCCCAATTTTCTTTGGTTATTAAAATCCCTATATCTTTTCCAAACTGAGAATCTTTCCCTTTGTACAAGGAATCTATTTTCCGATCCGCTGCGTATGTGAGCAATTTGTTTAATTTCCGATCCAGTCCTTCATTTTCAATGTCTACATATACCGTCTTGTCGCACTTCAATATCTCATGGTCGAACTCCTTGTAGTAGTTTTTGGTGACGTAGTCGACATTATTATTCTCTTCGAGATGATTAGTTTGTTGCGGTAGTCGTGAATGAAAAAGAAAATGAAGCCAATCTTGAACTTTGGTTCTGGCGATTGTAGGCAATATCGAGTCATTCAGTCTTCTGAATTCATTCCCCCACGGATCAAGTTTTGGAGTGTATGGATCAAGAATTTGTTTGACTTTAGTCACAACTTCCACAAAATATACAGAATTACTTAGTATTATATCGTGTATTCCACAGTATCTTTCATATAGGACTGGGTTAAAATTCCTTTTCAGGAATAGCAGAAACGGATTATGTTTCAACTCCGCTCTAGTGTACCCCTTATGGGAGACAGTGTCGTTTCGAATTAGATAGCCGCAGTTAATATACCAACTTGCAACTCGTAGTTTGATGTCGGATGGTAAAATGCCAAAACCGTGTTCGCGGACATCGTCAAATGTTACTAACTGGGTTGGTTGAATTGGTGCTGTAAGGCCTGTTGTCACAATACCCGTGTACCCGTTAGTAAG
Source organism: Pseudachorutes palmiensis (assembly GCA_009869845.1). Classification (NCBI taxonomy): domain Eukaryota; kingdom Metazoa; phylum Arthropoda; class Collembola; order Poduromorpha; family Neanuridae; genus Pseudachorutes; species Pseudachorutes palmiensis. The sequence goes on along the minus strand of VNWY01000479.1, from coordinate 39,811 downwards.
AACAAGAACCATAAACAGAAACGTCATGAAAAAGAAATTGAAACTTATTTCGTTCAGCAATTTCCTTGGTGGCTTGTACTCGTTGTCGACGCAGAATGCAAATATCAAGAGCCAAGCGCTACTCCTTGTACTGAATCTGACAGTGAAGCATTTCATAACGAGTACTAATACTATGAAGCAGACCGCAAGTCCAACCCATGCTTCCCATTGAAATGGATTTGCGAATCCACGAAACGACAAGGAATTCGGCACAGTGTCGCAAGTAAGGAAATTAAACTCTCTCCTTCTTGTAGGAATGAATAAAACTGTGTCAGTATTAGGTGTTGCAATGTCAATCAAATGTTCATTGACAAGTAAGGCATAGGAATAGTAGATTATAATCGGTGTTAAATTAAAGTACTTTGCGCATAAAAAATATTCAAGGAGCACAACACTTTCGTCACTACCTGTAAATAATCGCCGCGAGCAGATTCCAGGATTGGAATAATAGAATTCGAATGCTGATACTGATGCTACTAAATCCCGACATGCTAAATGCAATATGTTTGTTCGTTTTCGACCAGGAAATACTTCGAAAGCGCATAGATGAAACTCTTCCCATTGTCCAAATTCTACAAGCCTGTTTTCATCTGGGTTGTTATATTGCACAATGTCTTTTGCCACTTCAAAGCTTGAATTAACATATACTACCGTCAAGTATTTCATCAAAAGTAGTGGCAAAAATGTTTCCATTTCCATAACGTTTACTGTTTTGTATGACGGGACAAATGTATCGGGATCTATGCCACGCGGATGTTTAGGAAATTCCGGAGCCATCAAATTAAAAAATAAACCATGACATTTAGAAAGGAAATTGTGCCTCAACTTGGCTTTTAAATGGACGTCTATTTCTTTGGATTCCAGTTGTGTTATACTGAACTTGAACTTGCAATATGCAGAGTAAAGGAATGCATTTACTATCGCCTTATTTGGTAAATGATGAAATACAGGAGGCAGAAGACCGGTGGAATTGGTCGTACTTTGAAGAAAAGCTGCCAACAAAGATTCCAAATTAGTTTCTGTAATATTCTGGAACAAATGGAGGTATAGGTGCTCAGTGTATTGGTACGTATTCAACACCCTCCTGGTTCTAAAATTGCTCAAAATCTCAATACCCCCGTAATTGATAGTAATGTACCTTAGGGTGAATGCTATGTCAACTGTATCCGTTGCGAGTAGAACCACTGCAACGCAGTTGTACCGTTGGAAGAAGTTGACACTGTTTTCGGTAATGTTATGGTAGTATTCCAGATAGGCCCATTCAGTATTGCCACTTGAGGTTGGTTTTCCATTAAGTTCTTCTTTATTCTTTTGTTTGACTGGACGCAAGTTGAAAAGTGTAATAGGCGAGGTTTGAACTAATTCAATGTTTGAATTGGCGTCATCCCAAATGATATGAACGTTGCAGCTACTATGTAACCCAAACTCATGAAATTTCAGCTAAAGACCCTAGCGTTAGAGAAATAGCTAGTTGAGAAACTACTGTGTAAGGAATTAGTATCGAATACATTTTGGAAAGAGTGAAAGACTTGCAATGGACTATTTTCTTCCTAAACTTGCCAATAGTATGGAACCATTGAAGATTGAATTAATATTTATTCATTTCTCTAGAGAAAATGGGGGAAGCGGTCATCATGACAGACAGTGACATGCAAAGCATAATCCCTAAGCTGAACTTCGATTATTTCTTCAGGGTATAACAAAGAAGCGGAAGTTACGCTTAGTGTTGATCTAATAGTGCTTGTTTTAGAGTAGGGTAACACATTTTAACATGGATAAATGTAATAATTAAAATGTTTAGCTAAAAGCGACCTTGACATTTGACCCTAAACAAAGTGTTATATAAGAAATTCAGAGTACTTACAGCCCAGTTAGTACTTTAGAAGCAGTTTGTCGAAAAAAAAGTTTTAAAAAAAAGTATTGAATGGCGTAGATTTGAACTCCACAGGCCTGTCCCTACTTAATCCGACGCCCTACTACCAGAAGGTAGTAAGTAATAGGGTAGTCGGGCATTTTCACAACCCCTGTAGGCGAAAATTTCTTAAAAAATATTTTTCTTTTTTCTTTTCCGAACCTGAAGCAGGTCATATATTTGGTCACTGCCAATATGGCGAATCCATATCGGGATTTATGAGATAATCATAATCGAAAACAGAGCTGAAATATCTAGTCTGCGTTAATAAAATGACGAGAACAAACGCGTCTTATTGACGGGTCAAAAACATAAAGCAACTTCTGCTACTTTTTTAAATCAACTCAGCGTTTGTCATTGGGTTCTGGAGTTATGTTATTCCCTGGAACTTTTAAATTCTCGAGGGAAAACTACCCCATCTTGACTTCCTTATTGCGATTGGATATTGAAAAAATAAATGTAGAATTGTCTTTCTTCCGTTTGATTATTTTATTTTTTGTAATGCATTTGGGAAAGGAGAGGAAAAGAAGGAGGGGCAAAGGGGAGACTCCTCCCAGAAACAAAGGCCCCAACCAATTAAAACCCAACAGAAATGATTAATTAGGATATAAGGATAATTAGGATAACGGACATGATTTACTTGATTCCATTCACTACACTTTCACTAAAATTCACTACCTGACCAGATTCACGTACGTACTTTCCATCTCATGATTAAAAGGCCCCACCAATATTTAAACAAAGGTGGGGAATGTCGAGCAAGAAAACATGATTACAACATTCGTTAAATCATAAGAGTTTAAAGCTTAGACTGGACTTAGTTTAACACTTTTTCTGAAATTCCGGGATGATGATGATGAACAAAGGAGCACCAATACAATTTGTTAAGCACACCAAAACAAAAAACAAAAACCCAAAAGACTAATGATGATGATGATACATGTGTGTGTGTGTGTTAACTTAATTACCCTCATGCAAACTTAATTAAAACCCCGGGTCGTGTTGTAGCTAAAGCCGTCCGTTTTTGACAGTTACATGATTCACAACTTAAAATTATTTACTAAATATAATAGTAAAACTAAATACTTGATTTCAACATTATTTTGTAATATTTGGATTGACTACACGGCTCACTGTTTTACACCAACGAGGACTCTCTCAAATGAACTGATTGTACTTTGGTCAACTTGCAAAAATTCATACCCCTCGATTACCGTTTTAGGCAGAACTAGGAAATAAAAGAAGAATTCTAAACACGAGTTCATGCAAATTAGTAAGCTTAATTGTAAATTGTCCAGGGTTGTAAAAATTAGAACTCTCCCACCCTCCCACTAAAGTGTGTAAATATTAATTATAGTGAGTGTATAATATAATGGTATTCCTTAGTCTCTAAATATACTGATTGCACTTGTGGAACAGTCAAATTAGGGGACACATTTAGTGGTATACGCTCATCATCTCGACATTAGGGACCAAAGGCATCCGTATTGTGTCTGAATACTAAAATCTAAACAATTACTTTCGCATTAATTTGTAATTTTTTAGTTGTTGACAAAATAGAAAGGCCCCGTGAAATATGACCATCCACTTCCACCGCCATACCCACCCGTAATTCCCCACCATTCTTCAAACTAACAGACTAAGGACGACCGTGTGCCATAAACACAAAAGGCAGTGACAAGTCAGAACCCTGTGTGAAAATGTTTAGCAGTGCGCAAGCGCATTGGAAACTGTGTTCTGACTTCCTAACTGCCGATGTTATGATGCTGATACACATGAAACAGCCAGAGCAGGGGACAATTCAATTGGTCTCGTCATAATCCTATTTCTCTGAAAATAAGCCAACAAAGGTACGTATCACACTAGACTCACGACGAGAAACTAGACAATTTGGTATTCCGTATTGTTACCATTAATATAAGACCCTTTGTAGTATTTACCTACAAAACTACCCAACCGGTGAATTGAAGGAGTCCGCTCAAACCCTCAAGTGTTTAAAGGGTGAGACTCAAAATTGTGATTAAGGCGACAAGGTCGGTCATCATCTTCATAATTGGTGCCAGGTATTTGGTTTTCGTTAGTAGTCTGATGATGCCGTTGTGATGAGTGAGGGCAGGAGGCTTGTAGGTCCGGATGAGTTGTTATTCGTCGGACTATGCGGTGAATGATTGGAATTTGAGTTTGAATTTAGCAAGTTATTGAGGGAGCTGGAGTTTGATGGGCACTTGGGCTTCCCGTGCTTCACGCGGACATGAGCATTTAGGTTGTCTGAACGTGTGTAGACGCATGGGCAGTAGGGACAGGCGTAGGTCCCAGGCATATGAACAAACCGATGTTTCCGCCCACGCACCAGTTTCCCACACAACTTGCATCGCTTCAGGTGAGGGCTTCCCTTCACCTTCTCAAAAATAGAACCAAAAATTCGACCTGTGAAGAATATAAAATCAACCAATTAGAACAGAATAGTTTATCTGAGTTTATTGTCTTTGTACTAAATAAGTTCGATTAGTATTTTGTTCCATCCCTAAATCCCCATTCCATAAATCCATTATTCATGACTTGACTTTCTGACCTAAATGGTAACTACTAAATCAGAGAACTACAAATGGAAGAATAATGCCATCTAAATGACAAAAATCTAATTGTTTCTAGTTATGGCCCACTTTGTGGTAGACCCTGAGATGATTCTTGAGAGTTGTCTCTCGGGGGTACTCGTGCCTGCAAAGGTAGCACACAAAATTCTTGCCCTTCGTTGTCATCGCCCCTGCTCGACCATAGACTCGGGACAATGGGAAACTCGACCTTACTCCGGCAGTAGCACCGTCGCCACTTTCTACCCTGAACCCTGGTATGAATGGAGGATGCGCAGTTGATGGAATTCCTATTCTCCCTCCTATCATCTTAGTGGGGTTAAGCTCGTCGTGTCCAGTTTGAGTTTCCACCACTCCCCTCCCACCTCCAACTGCAACCAAAAGAAATCCCAAGGTCAGTCTGGAGAGTGGTGGAGACTCAACAAAGGACAACCAACGAAACTTCACTGCGCCTGTGCCCCTTTGAGCTTAATAAAAACGTTACATCAACAAATATATGAAAACTTTCCTTACCATCCTGTACTTCAAGTCCATCCATGGTCCCTGAACCCAATTCAGAATCATCTTCCTTTTCATCATCACTCGTTGACTTGTCCTGAATCAAAATATAAATGCCAACAGTCAATGTACGCTGAACAATAGAGTGAATATCATAGTAGGTACTTTAGTATGTAAAATAATTCTTACGAGGAGTGATGCTGCATGTGGGTAGTAGCCAATAGAGTATCCGCCTTCGTCTAAATCGTCGTCGTCATCATCATCGTCCTCTTCCTTGATCCCCATTCCCAGACCCTCTTCATCCAAGTCCCCATCTTCACTCCTTCCTCCACCAGATTCGAGCACAGGCATGAGAAATGAACTGGGATCCAGCAGCGCCGTCTGACCTTTGCCCTCTGATGAACGTAACGAATTACTTCCCCCACCTTTGACTTTTCCACTTCCGCCTCCACTGGGTTTGATAGCAATCAGCGCAGGGGGAGAGGGACGACTCCCCGAGGAAGAACTGATCGATACATCACCTTTACCACCCACCTGTAGGAAAAAAGACAAAATTATTTATTTATTACTTCCAGTTCAACATCAGATTTGATTGGAAAATGCATTTACAGCAGCTGATTCATTCTCTTCCCCAGCACTGCTGTTATTAGAAAGACGTCTCCTTTTTCGTGACGAGGATGACTGCGCATGATTGCTCTCTGTAGACTGTCGACTTAGCTCACCGCCAGAGTGAACGGAACTCGTAGAGTTCCGCTGATGATGCGCAGTAGGTGTGTGTACCGGGAGTGGTGGGGTTGGCGGAGTGCCTGAATCAGGGTCATTACTTGACGAGTCACAGCCCTCTGTGAGTCCTCTTATTTTCAGTGCTTCTGCCGTCTTGAGGAAGTCGGAGAGCGTTGACTGTGACACATTGACCTCTCCCTTGTACATGAAAGAGAGGAGGGCCTTCATCTCTGATGCCTTAATGTCCTTCATAAAGATGATTGGATGGGGGTGTGAGTTTTTGACCAGGACGCTCTCAAAGTAAGGACTACAGGCAGAGAGGACGGTTTGATGGGCCTTGAGGGTTTGCCCCTCACAAGCCAATGTGACATCAGTCAAGGCCTCCTCTTGTAAAAGTCGCTCCATGACCTCGGTGAAGTTGGAGGCATGGTTGTTCCAGCGGAGACAAAAGTGTTGGTCCATTCCACCCATTCACGGAGATAAGCACGTTCTCAGCAGAAACAGAAGCTCCCAATCGAATCCTTCAAGTCCACAAAACCTGTAACAAGATAAACAAAACGGTGATTAGGACTACGACCACTTGATCCTTTTTTTTTTCTCAATGAGATCCCGTTTTCACCTTGTCCCTTATAATCCCTTGACCCTTAGAAAATCCAGTAATGCGTAAAACAACACGCCCCCACATGTACAATGAAAAGAGACCCTTGAGAAGTTCTGAAAGTCAAAGTTTGAAGTCTGATGCCTGAGCCCAAGTGAAAGTACGACTAGAAAAAGTGAGACCCTGCCAGGGAATCCGAGGAAAAGGGGTTGTTTGGATTCCTTTTCGCTCCGTTGGCATGGACACTGGAGTCCTCCCTCCCTATAATACGTCATACGTCAGACTCCTTCAAGGAAGGAAGAATCGATCCAAAAGGAAGGAAGGGGAGACTTCCCTTGTATTTCCATTTAAGGCCTTTCTCCGGTTTCCCTTTCTCTGCAGCAGTGCTTTGCTGGAGAGACTTCCATTTCTCTTGTAGGCACCACGGACCTGGATCAATAAGTCCAGCAAGGGGCATTGCATTACATGTACACAAAAAGTAAAAAAGCCCCTCAGTCAAGGGGAAGTCCAGGGCACTACGAGAACGAGGAAGGGAGAGACACTCCAGGGAAAGAAAAAGGGAGAAGTCCTGGAATTATTACTCATCCTACATCAGTAGTGCCCAGACAATGACTCACTCCTCAATCAATACATTCAACACACTACTCAGCGAAAAATGCCAAATGAAATTGATGACTCAAGGGTACCCCTTACACATGTGTCCCTTATCTACAGAAACTTCTGGAACTCATTTTTAGGTACGTACGACGCTTTGGAAAAGAAGCTGACTAAAGGACCTTAAAAAGCCTGATGGTGCATGCGTACTCATCATGAACAGAACAGAGTCACTTCCGCTTTGAACTTTGAAGCATGCTATGCTATTCAAAGTGAGTCCTTTTCCTTTCCTGGTTCATCCTTTAAGAGCTTGGAAGACAAGAAAAAGAGGTGATTGAACTTGCTTCCCTGGGACTTGGATTTCCTTGCAATTCCTTTGGAGTGGTGAAATGGTGCCCTATGGCTGACATTGGATGAAGGGGAAAAGGGAAAAGAATACAACGGTAGTGGACGAACGTCGTCATGTGGTGGGTCCCTGGAGGGTGCCAAACGACGACGTCGTCGTCCTCCGCTCCCCTCTCCTAAAGTCATCTTTGAAATTCCAGCACGAGGCATCCCTTGAGTTTAAGTGGGAGATGAAGTCAATGGACTTTGAGTTCCACACCCCAGCGAAGTCACCTCCCTCGAGTCGAGACCAGACTGAGGGACTCCAACAACAACATAATACCATCACCGCCAGAAGACGTTGTTATAAGTGGAATGGATGGAATACTTGGTGGACTGCTCTTAGCTCAGCAGTTCAGGCTGGGAGAGTTTGCTGTTGTGATGATGATGATCCCTGCGAAATGAACACACATGAGGTGGATTGTGTTATTATTCCCTGTTGCTCTCTCGTCCATGTGATGCTCTATGGCCTTCTTCCAGAGAAAAACCGAAGGCATGCATGGTTGGATATGCGGCGAGTAAGTTGCTGGTGGAACTCAACATTCATGGCAATTTGGAACTGGCTCTCTGAGTAGTGCTACACGGCCAGAGTCCCCCGTGTAGTCTACACTACTACTACTAATAGCTTTAAAAGCAAGCCTTGGTCGCCCTGACTTTGGTGGTGGGAAGAGACGCCTTTTCGTAGAGAGACTATTTCTGTTCCCTTTTGTATGGAGGTGGTGGACTAGTCGCCTTTCCTTATTGGACTTGGATGGTGGGCTGAATTCCTCCTTCATCTAAGCCTGTCAGTAGTGGTATACTTGCACGGAGGATGTCCCTGAAAAAGATTATGCAATTACGTAATCCAACACACAAGTACATATTATACAGAAGAAGAGAAGATTACTACACACACAACAATGGACCTTCACTTTTCCCCTGTCCTTTGCTCATCAACTCACACACTTGAAATGCGTGGATTTCGTGAGTTTGGCCCTTGGGTGGAAAAAGCAGGAGGAGCTGGTCTTGCTTGACCTCCACTTCCCCACACAAGGGCACACTCAAAGGGAATCAAAAATGGTGGCCTTACAATTCATCCTCTTGTCATCATCTTAAAATACCAAATAATGCATCATTGCAATAATAAATTAGAAAAAGAAGGTGTGGGAGAGTCAAGTGTAGGGCAGCACATGGACAAATGCTCCCAGGACTATATCATCGCCGTCACTAAAACCCGTATAAACTCGTAACAATATGCGACCACACCTGATACTGATGATGCTCCCTCCACCTCATTATGAAAATACAAGGGACAGGGAAGCCCATCCGCAACTAACTAGTGACGATCATCAATATCATCACCAGAGTCCAGGGCCAAACGACGACGACATCCCCTTCTTCTTAATTAATTGAGCTGAAGGCAAACGGAGGAGAGAACCACCCTGGCCTGATGGACACACATTACTGGACAAGAGCCAACAAACGGAGGAGGAGGAATCAGCCTGACCTGACTGACCTCAAGCCGAGGATACACTATGATACACATGAATCACATCGAATTAAATCCAGATTAATGCATTAAGCTTACTTTGGTTTTCTGGGGCTATGAAGTTGACGCTGTTCCAGACAACAGCTGGTACTCGGAGTCGAGGCTGCTGATACGTATTTCTGCCACTGTCCCCCTCCTCTGTCGTCCCGTATTCGTTACCCTCTTGTTGAAAATAGTTGACTTGACTATTATACAATTGATGATTGCACTTCACGTGACCTTTTAGAATACCTTAATAATTTAATGTTAAAAGTGTGTAAATCACTGGGATTCTGGTTAGTTTGTTATTTAGGTATTTTCTTTGGTTTGGATTTTGTTTGACTAGAAGGAAGTTGTTGTATGTGTGAGTACTTGACTATAAATGAATGTGTATTGTGACCCCTGACCTGATGCTATTAGTTAGATGTTGTTACTGGAGGTCTGTTTTACATTCTGATTGGAGAGGAGAGTGGTCGACGTGGACAAGGGAGTGAACTGAAACTGAAAGTGGAGGCCACTTCAGGCCCATATTCTCGTCACTCGTCCTCTCCAATTCCCTTGGAGTTTTCCTGCTGTGGGAAGGAGGAAAGGAGCAGGGCGAACCCCTTTTGAAACTCCTCATGGAAGGCACACAGGGATAGACAACTTTTCCAGCACACAAAAACACACTTCCCTGCCCTTCTGGCAAGCAAGAAATTATCAAAATATCCCTCAACTCACAACCGGCAAACACCGCTCAAAGAGCGGCAAACCCGCTCTAATCCCACACGCTCTAATCCCACTCTTTTCATACCCTTTTCACACTTAATCCAACACTTTCTCTATTTATAAACTCTTTTTTCGAAAGGAAAAGTTTACAAAGGAAAAGGAACCTTTAACCATACCAATTACCATAATCCTTACATTTTAAACCTTTTATTTAAACCTTTTTTTAAACCTTTTTAATTAACATTTTAAGGGTTGTAAATAAGGATTGTAATCAATTTTGGTTTAAAAGAGACTATTTTAAAGCAGTTTCCATAATTTGTCTTATTCTACCAAAATGGTATATTTTGAACGACTTTACTGAAAAAATGTTATTGGCAAATGCTAGTTAAGAACACGTTGAGATTGATTCTTAAACAGTTTTGATTTATCACTGAGACATAGAACCATTATCATAAATTTTGGTTGTTTTGCTAAGAGCAGTTAAATCTTGCTTTGGTTGCCTAAAAAATATTTTGTTTGTTCTATATTTGGTTTTAAATAATTTCATTGTAACTCAGCACCTAATTAAACAGTCGAAGTTTCAACCGCTGGGTTTCAGCATAGAGGTTCAACTTCAAAGTGACTTATTTAAAAACTCGAGAAAACTCGAGTTTCCGTAGTTTGAGTTGGTGTAATTAGTATTTAGTTATTTGATATTGTAAAAAAAAAAAATAAGATGCGGGCGGCGGTTGGTTTTCACCGCCGACCGCAGGCATTCTGCCAAACAGCATCGAAAGATGCTAAAAGCTGTTTTTCCCTCCGTTGGTGCCTGGTTTGGTGTTGCACGTTGAATTCCTTGGCGGCATGGTTGGTGATGTCCCACGTTTATATCCCTCGAGTCCAGTCAATCATCATGGTGCTGGAGGACGCGAAGGAAGACGAGCTTGGCCACGAACAAGGAAGTCACTTTCTGGACTAGGTGACAACGTGTCCAGTGCCATGGTCATGGTCCACCTGTGACAATTACTCAACCTATTACTCTTATTACAATTACTTGCTGCTATTCACTTCATAGTTAACATTAGGATAGGAACTACTTATCAGCGGCTACTTTTACTACTTACCCTCGCTAACATTCTTACTCCTTTCGCTGCCACTGTCTTCGCCGAATTCCACTCCCTCTCTTCAACGTTTCCAATATACAGGTAATCTATCATAACATTTATGACTATTAAAATTGAACTATTATTCTATTTTAGTAGATAATCGGGAGTTTCATCATCAACTGCGATGGAACCTGTGACTTTGAAGGAAGGGAGTGCCCTTACTCCCTATATGACCCCGGAATTCAGAAAAATTTTGAAAAAGTACGCTAAAAAAAGGAAAAATATAAAAACACAACGCATTACAGAGGACATGTTGCGTTACGTAAGCTCACTTTATTTGACGTGGTTCATGTAAATCGCTTTCGTCTTGGGGTTTGACTTTTTGATTTCTTGTTCATCCAGCTCTGTCGAACACTTGGACGTGTGGTGCGAAAAAGTGGACCTGGAACTGGAACTGATTTTACGAAAGAGGACCTCATGTTTTGTGTAGACGTACTCAAAATTTGCACAACAAACTACTGCCACGAGGTAGATCGCATTCAAGAATTAGTAGACAAGCTGGTCATCACAGTTACTTCCCACAAGACGTAAGTTATAGTGGAAAAACGACTATTAAATAATAGTCATTAATACTGATTTCTCCGATCAATCTTTAGTTCTAATATGAATATTTACTTATATCAGGTCAAAGGAAAAGGACGTGGAGAAGAGTGACGCGGAGCGTGATGAAATCAAAAAGAAAAGGGCGAATAAGAAAGATGAGACCGAAGTTGAGCAAGGGTACTTTTTTAGATTCATTTTTCACAGAAAATACTAAAATCAAAATTATTACAATTTTAGTCAGGCCCAGGATGCTCCACATGGAGAGGAAAGTGAACCTGTGGTCCAACCAGGAGAGATGCCCGAAGAGAACTCTGAACTTCCCATGGAGCTGGATACTGGTGAACATCCTACTCTTGGAGATCCGCTTCCAGCCATAGCTCCACCACCGGAGATAGAAATCATCACGATTGATGACGATGATGATTCTGTGGTCTTAAATTCTGTGGCTGCGTCACACACTAGTGCGTCATTATTGGAAGTCGGCCGACAAGAAAACGAACCAGCGATAGTTGGAATTGCGTCGGTGGAGGCTTCATTGAACTTTCGGTCAGAAGAAATTGCAATACAACAAACGGTTGAAGTAGACGCACGTTCGGATGGCGACAAAGAAAACACTGGAGTAGATGGAGATATTATCGAGGAAACTAAGAAGAAGAGGAGGAAGAACTCGATGACAGTCAATGCAATACCCCTCCTATTTTCTATCAAAATTCCACCAGTCCAACGTTCGGCGCAACTCAAGGAATCGGTGTTGCCGGAAACAACGGTTGAATTTGTAAATCAGGACATTGCAGTAGCAGTGGAGGACGTAACAGTTCCTCCTGAAGAAGATATAAAACCAGATCCAGCTCTTCTGGCAGCTTTAGTTCCAATTCAACCAAATGTAGCAACGGAAGTAGCTGCGGACATGCTTCATGAAGAGACAGGAGGGGCAGACACTTTGCCTGAAGCAGAGCTGGAGAGTGGACCGTTGGTTGAGTTAGCGCCCGGAGTAATCACACCCCTTCAAAATGCCAACGACTCTCTTCGGCTCTATTTGATTAAGGATAGCGAGAAGTGGTGGTCAAAAATCTCCAAAGCAGAGACGCGTGGTTCATACAACACCAGTATTGTGAAATACTTGAGGTCAAAACAGAAGGCACTGGTTGAACTTAGCCGAAGGCGTATGAAGGTTAATTCCCAATTCAAACACTAAATTACAATCATAGCAAATGTTTCATTTCCTTCAATTTTTATTTAGTCAATGAATGCTGAATCCGAAAACCGGATTGATTCATTCTACACTGCATTCAAGGAGAAACATCCACTATATTTCAACGCCGATGGTGAATTTGACCGATCGGAAGACAACACGGAAGAGAAGCAAGTAGACTTCAAGAAATTGGAGGAAGAATTAATATCAACAGTAGGGGAATTGCAATCCCAAAGTATTACCGGAGAAGACCGCATGGTATCGCATGTCGACATGTTCGCCAAGATTCTTGAAAATCAAAGTGTAGCTGAGCATACTAGCCTCGGAATGGTATTCATCGCAACGTTGGACGCTGTAAGGCTGTAAACCTCCGTTTAACAACTTCGTAATCTGAAAAAGTCTTTGTATTGTAGATGTCGAAATCCACTCTTGTAGTCGACAGCTTGAACACCCGGGAGAAAGTTTTCGCGGCACGAACCCTGGATTTGGAAAATGATATGTTGATGCTTCGCATGAATGACAGTTCCAGTAAACCAGGAAGGAGCAAGGAGACGTCGTTTACAACACCGCATGCGTCAAGTCATTCTAAATCCGGCGCTGGAGCACCTTTCAAGAAGGCTAGAGTGGCTCACGATACTCCACAGAAGACTGATGACGAGACTGTCCAGGAGTCTAGGCGTCATGCAGCCAGAATGCTATCCTTTATGGAAGAGGATGTGGATGATGACAATTAACCATATTTAAATCAAAATTTCCTAATTTCCTTTTTTGTATATATTTTTTTAATCTTCAAATCAATTTGTTATATATTTTGAGATTGACAGTCTTCCATATAAGGCTTTAATTTACAATCCGTCCCTTTAGTATTGTAATATTGATCAAATGTAGTCGGATACGAATAGTTGATCCAAATGTGATACACTATACTAATCACAATTCCAAACTACGGTCTCACAAGAACCTGAAAAGTTCAAGGTAACATTATGTAACTAGTAGCTATAGGGGAACTTATACTTTAAAATATTGGGGTGCTGAAGAGGTGCATGTGATGATCAATTTTACTAAATTACGAAATACTTTAAAAAAAGTTTGTTTTCAAGCCGGTGCTTGAAATGTATTGAACATTCTGGTCAGTAAACTGGGGTTAATTAAATGTCTAGGTGTTAATTTTGTCTTGTTAAGGTTTCTTTAAGGTTTCTTTGTAGCTTCAGTAGCTGAACAGCTAGAACTGATTCTTGCAGATTTCATCTCTATAGGGGCACCTTGCAAATTGGTAAGTACACAGAACATTTTTTTCCCAAGCTCAGCTCAGCCTACTAATTTTCATTATGTACTTTTTAATTAGGAAAACTCCTACACCGCCTACGCCTACACCTTGGAAGAAAGGAAGGAAGTTAGTACGGGTGTGTCACCATCATTCATGTTGCAAAGGCACAAGGTCACGCTCTGCAAAATGATGCTCTCCTCACATCTCTTCCAAAAAACCAATCATCAACTTTCTGATTGAGCTTCTCACTTTTTAGTTGGAATCTTTCCATCCACGAAGAAACATCGACGACTTTGAAACAAGAAGAAGAAGACGCGTCCACTTTACTTTTCCTTATAAACGCAAAGTTATGTAAGTTCCGCATTCGCATTTTGTCCCGTCCCTTTTATCCGTTTTGGAATGCTTATTGTTCTTTTGGTAGAAATCCGTGAGGTAAAATTTATCACGATTTTAATTATTTCCCATCCGCTGAGTCTCGTTTTCGTGTTAAAGGGCGTGGCACTTGGTCTCCAGTACCCTGGAAGTGGCTTCATTGTTTCATATGTATTAGGTGTAAAAAAAAAGTATGGCGAAGGGCATTTCAAAGGGAAGGGGGTTGATGTTGACTTTCCTTATTTGGTCAAATGGGACACGACAAAGGAAAGAGTTGTGACTTCCAATTAAGGCTGGGTTCATCAACAATCATTCAAATGGAATCTGAATGCAATGTCCAACTAGAGGCCTTAACGATGCTTCACCGTCAAAGCCTTTTTATTTCAGATTCAGAAAGTGAACAGGCGTGGGTGGACTTTGTTGAAGTAATGGAGGAATAAATAGTGGGTGGGTTACACAATTTCTAATCCACCGCAAACTTCCACGTTCTCGAGTCCAATCAAAACATCCGAATTAGTCATAAACAGAATCTTAGACGTGCCTTCAGTCTGAAGACGCGGAAAGATCCGTGACCTGGTTTCTTAGGGCTTTTGTTTTTTGGCGTGACTCCAACAGGTCCACCTCCTCACCAACTAAAAATAAAAATTAACTCATTCAATTCTCCCTTGCTTGCTTCCAGATCGTCCGAAGGAAGGAACCGAAGTGAATGAAAAGTGAGAGTCACACATACGGAAGCAATCCCCCGGAAGTGAAGAATTAAAATATGACGACTGTCAGTAGGACGAGCCAAGTGACACACTCTAGCGTCACAGGGGGTGGAGACTGGGACCATCGTTTGAGTACGTTTAACTCTCAGTGTCCATTTGACAATTTTTGTAATAATTGATTCTCCTGTTGTAGATCGGTTGCTAGAGGACCTTCAGGGAAGCGTAGTCCCGGCCGATGGCGGAACTAATAGCAGCGGAGCGGAATACAGAGAGTACCGAATGACATCTTCAACACGATCCGATGACCAACCACCGTTGACTACGAACGAAAAATGGGTGGAGTATGGGACACGAGGGCAGCCAATGAGCCTCGAGCCTCAGCATCACCATCATCATCATGGCGGGAATTACAGAAGCCTTCAAAGCGCCACGACGTCTTCATCTTCCAGTTCCCATGAAAAGCGAATTGGCTTCACAGACGGAATCAGCGACAGAAAATATGGAATTGACCCAGGGCTTCATCAGCAAGATGAAACTTCTCGACGAAGGACAGAAGTGGAATACCTTACGCCAGCAAACACTGCCACAGTCATCAGTAAATCATATCTTGAACACGCCCAGTGAGTAAAACCGTTTTAACTTTTTTGTTTTTGCAGAGTCTGGTTCTTCTTCTCCTGCACCACCGTTCACTCACACCCACACGCATACGTCACTCGTGCCCAGTTCTTCTCCAAAAGTGGAAAGAAAAGAATTCTACGCAAAGGCATCCTACACTACCCTTATCAAAGGGGGCCAAGGGGAAACTACGCTTGGAGATCCGGAGCCATACCGGAGCCCACAATTCGCACCACTCCCTCCATTGGACGGAATTCGGGAACAGCGGAGTTTAACTTCGACTTCAGAGTCACGAAGGGAACATACGAGCAGTCGAACTCATGACATGCGAGGAACAACCCCGCCCCCGTTCACAAGCAGCCCGATTCCGATCCAGAGCAGTTCATCTTCTAAAATAAGCACCGTGACGGAGAACACGGGACTCAAAACCCCGCCGCTCATTCGAAAAATGATGCAGTCCAGCCAGTCTTCGTATTCAAAGGAAACTCGAACAACAACCGGGGGAGGAGGTCCACCCCCGGTAACATACGAGCCTGACCGACCACCAACACAGTACTACACAAGCACAACCACCAGGGCAGAGACAAGGGAACGCGAAGGGTCACCTTCAGTTCGGTTCCCATCGCCACAGCCACCGAGGACGCCTCACGAACCACCAAAGAGGTTGGATGAACTTCTCGCTACATTCGACGAGTCATACACGGTACATCTAAAATGAAGAAGAACAAAGAAAAAAGAATTTCTAATTGACAATTTTCACTCAATATTTTAGGAAACGTCGCGAATTGGTGGTGACGGTGGTGGTCCTTGGAAGTCCACCCCTTATGGCCCCGGTACACAGCCTATTCGTACCGTCCGAATTGACGATTCACTCCAGTCTCGGAGCATAAGTGAGGCTGACAATGCCCTTGTCCAGAGGAAGAGCCCTGCAGCATTGGAGACTCGAAATGTCTCCGGGCCACCTGTATTCTACCCCCCTGGGGAAATTTTTAAGAAGACAGAAGAAGATGCTCTTATGAGTTCTGGAGGTGGGAAAGGAAAGGCCAAGATGAAGATGGACAGGAAGTATAAAGCAGGGGAGAAGGAAAAGTCGTCACACAAGGAAAGTGGAGGTCAAGGAGCAGCCCCTGTTCCCGTGTGTCTACCCATTTGCTGTGCCGCACCCTGTGTCATCATGTGAATCAACGATTATTAAAATGGCCCCCTCGTTGACGAAGGTATGGCTGAACCGCGGATCCCTTTGAAAGCTAATGAAGTTGTATACCTTAATCCTGTAATGCTGGGCATGGAATTATATCCAAGACTAACTCAAGTGTATGATTAACATTGAATCATGAATAAATGGGAAAAGTTTGGACTATCGATGTTATTCAATGTCAATTGGATAAAGTGTGGCAGCAGGGACACATTGTGGGTACATAATGTTCAAAGCCAAGCCGATGTCATAGTCCGGTCATGAATCGGTCACTGAATATCGTTCGAACGCTTGAAAAATGCAAAGTAGAGCGTCACTCAAGTTGTCACTTTCACTATATTTACTTATCCTTATACAAAAGCTACAATTTTAAACCCTTTTGTAAACCCTTTTGAGAGTGAAAGTCGAAAACTTGTTTTGTAAGTAAAATTACATTCAAGTTGAACCCACGGACTTGATTTATAAGTCACGTATTTGTTTTATTGAAAGCATATCACACTTGACAGTAAAGGCCAAAAGCGAGAGCCTTCAAGAAGCTTATTTTTGACATTGTCTTCAGTTTCGAGATTTAACTAGACGGGAAGCAAGGAAGTGAACCATCATGACGTAAGCTTATTTATTGTTTCCTTTGGCCGTGACCAAGTGACAAATATTTGAAGAAGATTTTGATCTAATTTATCTTGTAGGCCAACATTCGCATGGATTCTTTTGTTTACCTTCATGTTCTCCAATGTCGCTTTGAGCGCCGAAACTCTTGACGAGACTGGAAGACTCCTAAGTATTTTGAGCCCATTTATTGATCCCATTTCAAACTTTATGGAAGAGACAAATCACTTATGGAACGATTACTTGAAGTGGAGGAAAGAACTGGAAAAGCTCCTTGACTCATCAGTGGACGACCCTTCCAAAATAGTTCAAGAATCACTACTCCACTTGGCAGCCATTTTCAAATCAAAATCAAAACCTAAAAAAGATTCGACTGAAAGCTCTGAAACTAGTTATGAAGTCATAAGCCCCAATCGTCAAGGCGTCCCTGCAGCTCCTATCACTCCTGGAGAAGTAATTGGCCTACTTCCAGCAGTAGCTATTCTCCCATTCCTAATTGCAAATGTAGCAATGGTGCTGGTCCTATTCGCAATTAATGTTTCGCTCCGTGTTGATTCACCAAGGCTCGATGAGCTTCACCAACAGCAGCTAAACGCCGTTGCAACTTTTGCTGGAATTCCAGCATCAGTAGTAAATCCTCCGTCAGAAGCGGACATTGCGGTTCCTGCTTTGCCGGCAGTTGGACGTAAAGGTTCAGACGAAAGTGAAGAAGAGGATAGTGACGAAGCTGAAGGTGGTTTCAGATGTGAATTGACCTCTAGGTCATTTACAGGAGCGACGCTTCCATTTCCAACACTTGAAACTATCTCTAATCATTTCTCCAAATTGACTCCAGGAGAGCAGTTCAACGCTGCTATCGGATTCGCAACAGTTTGGTTAATAGTTGGGAGTATAATTAAACTACTTGGTCCTCAAGTTGCATTAGCTCTGGCCGGTGGGGCCTTTTTTCTATTATTCCTTCGACCGTCAAAGAATGGGTCACCATTGGCTCAAATTCTCGGAGCAGCGCATGACCATAAAAGAAAATCAAATCGAGTTGGTACGCTCTGTACCGACCTGGAAGAACTGAGATCAATAGTGTACAAAGCCATTGATGGCCGAGCTTAATAGTCTGTATTATTTTTATTATAATTTATTTATTTTGAAATAAAGGAAATGGTGTGTACTTTATACCAGACAAAACTATTTCAGAAACGATGGAGAATGAAGGGACCGATGTACAAAACTTTCTAAATGCTCATGCTGATTAACTTTTGGGTGTGGTAATTGTTTTGAAAATAGGTACAATGTGAGTAGCCCTGAAATTACTCCGGGTAAAATCCCAACATGGGATATGGAGTAGAATACAAGCAATGCTCCTATGAAAACTACTGGAACGCTAATTGAAGATTTTGTTGACAAGTGACCTTGCTTATTAGCTAAC
Organism: Pseudachorutes palmiensis; assembly: GCA_009869845.1. Classification (NCBI taxonomy): domain Eukaryota; kingdom Metazoa; phylum Arthropoda; class Collembola; order Poduromorpha; family Neanuridae; genus Pseudachorutes; species Pseudachorutes palmiensis. The sequence continues at coordinate 21,192 of VNWY01000479.1, read as the reverse complement.
ATCTGCGATTCAGATTTCATAGGAAACTTATCATTTTCTAAACGTATCTTTTTCTTATCTATTCGTGTCGCAGCGCCTGTGAATTCGTTGATATTATCTAAAACTGTTTCAGCGTTTGCAAGATTCTGTGTCATCTGCCCTCTTGCAAAAGCCAAAAGTGCTAAATTAACTATAACAAAGGCAAACAGGACGTAGATAATTGGAGCTTGAACTGCAAGTAGGGCTAGTGGCGCAAGAGCAACTAATTGCGTCGGATCTTGTCTTGGGACGACAGCAGCATTGGTTGATTTTTCTAGTTTTTCTGGAAAACTCGCTTGGCGTTGGCTCAATATTTCTTCCAGTCTGCTCCGAGTAATTAAATCTACATAAAGTTGTTTATGGATTTTAAAATAAAAGTTATAATTTATACTTTTAAGGATTTCAACATCATACCTTGTACTGATGCGGTGCTTAATTCCCCAGCAGCACAGTTGAATAGCAGACCTCCTAAAATGACCATGAGCACAACTCTCTCGTCCATTTTTACTTTGAATTATATTAAAACTGAATTTTTTACTATCAATAAGAAGCTGATGGCTAAGGTCAAGTTAACGAATATAATCTTTCACCACTTTTAAGGTTGACATTAAATTCGTGTTTCTTTCTCGTCTTCTCATGAACTTGGTTTAATTAATAACCGGTTGGTTAAGGAATCCAGTTTCGATCATTTCTTATTTTCGGTTTGAAACTTTAGCTGAATTGCTTTAGAAAAAGGCGGATAAGCAAAACGTATTTTGCAAAGCAGATTTTCTTGATTCATGTACAATTTGTCCGCTAATTTAATAATCATTCATTTTTTTTTACATTTGAATGTACGTCAATTAAAAAAAACATAATTTTTACCTTATTTTGCATTTAATTAAGCGAATTTAAATTGTTCGTATTCATTCTCGGCGCTGTTAGTCAGAGCTTCAAGGTACATAGGTAGGCCACCTACGAAATTCAAGGGCTCCCGTCGTTTTCCAGGAATGTTTTGGCCATTGTACGGCCCATTGGCTGCAGGGTATAAAGTACTGTCCCAACATTTGTAAAGAAATTTTTTCCATTCCTGTTCTGATTCTGGCGTCGTCTCGATCAGATTTTTTCCATGTTTTCTCATCCACAGTAAAAGTTTAGTTATCCAGTCCCCTTGAACTTTTGTTGATGTCGGACCGTTTAGAAGCTCTGTTGGAGCTTGTGGTCCGTAAAGAAAAAATAAATTCGGAAATCCATTGCTCGTCATTCCGAAATTGGTTAAAACTCCGTCGTTCCATTTGCTTCTGAGCGAATCCCCACTCCCGTTGACAATACCAATGTCCAGAATACCTCCAGTGTTGGAATCAAACCCGGTAGCGTAGACAATGATGTCAACTTCGACCTCTCCACTCTTCGTCTTTACTCCATTTTCCGTTATTTCTAGTATCGGATTTTCTTTGACGTTAATAATATCCACGTTCTCCTGGTTGAATATTTCGTAGTAGTATTGCTCTAAGCATGGTCGCTTTGTTCCGAATGCATGCGGTGGTTTCATAGGTGCTAGCAGTTCCTGTTTCACAGGGTCTGAAATACGTCCTCGGGTTTTCTCACGCCAAAACTTGTATGCTTCGTCGTTAGCAGTTTGATCAATCAGCACATCTTGGTAATTACCAAGCCAGAAATAGAAAGCACCCTTGGCAAATAGACTCTCGAAAACTTTGGCCCGCTCTTCTGGGGAATCATCCAAACAATTCTTCGGGTAGAAATCCATTCCAGTGCCACCATAGTAATTTAAATTGTCTTCCAAAACGAATGGGTAGTCAGATGCCGTTGGAAACTTCCAGCCTGAGGTGTTATTGGCCCGGCTTACTTGCTGCATGGGAGTTGCCAAATTCGGAGTTCGTTGATAGACTGTGAGATGCGCCACCTCGCGTCCGATTTCTTGAATCACTTGGACTCCGCTTGCTCCTGTTCCAATCACAGCTACCCGTTTTCCTTTGAATTCCACAGTTTCATTCCGTGGCCAAGCTGCTGTATGATGAGAAATCCCTTTGAATGTTTCAATCCCTTTAAATGGTGGCAGATATCTTTTGGAATCGGAACCGGTACAGGCAAAGAGGAAGCGAGCTGAAGCTTTCGTGCCGTCTCCGATCTCAAGGTCCCAGTGTGCCTTGACTTCACAAAACTTTGCCGCCGTGACACGACTGTTGAATTTAATATCCTTCTTGAAATTGTAAATGCTGTCCATGTAATCGAAATAGCGACGAAGCTCTTTGTGTCCTGGAAAACGTTCGGACCATTCGAAATCTTTCGGGAATTCCGGTTGATGAAACTGATAGTATGTACATTCAGAGTCAACTCGAGCACCTGGGTATGAATTCCAATGCCAGACTCCACCAGTTTCAGATCCAGCTTCGAATAATTGGACCGTAAATCCGTGTTTTCGTAATTCGTAAAGGACATGAATTCCCGAAAAACCAGCTCCGATTATAGCAACGTCGTACACTTGCTCCATCATATTCCGTCGATTTCGTCGATTCCTGCAACGTTTTTCTTTTTAACGGTCGACACTTCTTTTCTCAGAGAATGGAATATGACAAGTGACAGATGGAAGGTGAATGTTCAACGGATTTGTGAACATTTCTGATTGGTTATTGCTAAACTTGATAAACCCATTTATTAGGAACAAGGGATTAGCAGTTCAGCAATCTCGGGAGTTGTATGGGAAAGATTGATAAGAAGAACAAATGAAAGGGGATTAAAATACGACAAGTTCAAGGCTAAAATCATTTGGACATGAGTAATATTTGCTCATTCAAGTACACTACGGCTTATACACCTGCTCTGTGCAGTGAAAGAGGGTTTCATTTATGAAGAAATTAGTTTTATTATTTATTATTTGAAGTGGCTTATCACCCAATCAAGTAATTTCTGATGAAATTAGTGGATTTCATGTCATTTTTTTTAGTCAATTGAGTCTTTTCAGTTTTAGAAACACAAAATAAGGTGTTATTAGCGGCGCCAATGGCTTATACTTTCGTTTTTCCAGTTCCTTATACTTCGCTTGTCCTGTTGAAGTTCTTTGTGTCGCTTACTATAACTAGAATGAGTCATTGGGTTAATAACCGGTAGATTAGCGAATCCAATCCAGTTTTGATCTGTTTATTAAATATTCAATAATAACTTCACGCATTTTGTGTAATTCATGTCTAATTTTTCTGCATATTGAATAAACCTTTGAAATTTTTTATATTTGATAAGCATGATCATTTTCTTAATATTTTTGCATAATCAAGCGAATTTAAATTGTTCGTATTCACTCTCCGTGCTACTTGTTAAAACCTTAAGGTACAGAGGTAGGCCACCTGCGAAGTTCATTGGCTCTCGTCGCTTTCCAGGAATGTTTTGTCCATTGAAGGGCCCATTCGCTTTAGGGAATAAACTATTGTTCCAATATTTGTGGACAAGTTCATTCCATTCAAGTTCTGATTCCGGCGTCGTCTCGACAAGATTTTTCCCCTGTTCTCTCATCCATAGTAAAAGTTTAGTTATCCAGTCCGCTTGAACTTTTGCTGACGTTGGGCCATTTAGAAGCGCTGTAGGAGCTTGTGGACCATACATAAATAATAGATTTGGAAATCCATTACATGCTATTCCAAAATTTGTTAAAATTCCGTCTCTCCATTTGGTTCTGAGCGTGTCCCCACTCCCGTTGACAATCCCGATGTCCAGAATACCTCCAGTGTTGGAATCAAATCCGGTAGCGTAAACAATGATGTCAACTTCGACCTCTCCACTCTTCGTCTTTACACCATTTTCCGTTATTTCTAGTATCGGATTTTCGTTAACGTCCACGATATCCACGTTTCCTTGGTTTAATATTTCATAGTAGTGTTGTTCCAAGGATGGTCGCTTGGTTCCGATTGGGTGCGGTGCTTTCATAGGAGCTAGTAGTTCCTGTTTCACAGGGTCTGAAATACGTGATCGAGTTCTCTCACGCCAAAACTTGTATGCTTCGTCATTAGCAGTTTCCACAAAAAGGACATCCTGATACGTACCAAGCCAAAAGAAGAAAGAACCCTTTGTATACAGACTCTCGAAGAATTTGGTCCGCTCTTCAGGGGAATCATCCAAACAATTCTTCGGGAAGAAATCCATTCCAACGGCCCCAAAGTTTTTCAAATTGTTTTCCAAAATGAATGGGTAGTCAGAAGCCGTTGGAAACTTCCAGCCTGAGGGGTGATTAACATCAGCCCTTTTTACTTGCTCCATTGGAAATGCCAAGTTTGGAGTTCGTTGATAGACTGTGAGATGCCCCACCTCGTGTCCGATTTCTTGAATCACTTGGACTCCGCTTGCTCCTGTTCCAATCACAGCTACTCGTTTTCCTTTGAATTCCACAGTTTCATCGTGTGGCCAAGCTGCGGTATGATGAAAAATCCCTTTGAACGTTTCAATCCCTTTGAATGGTGGCAGATACCGTTTCGACGCAAAGCCAGTACAGGGTATAAAAAACCGAGCTGAAGCTTTTGTCCCGTCTCCGATCTCAAGGTCCCATTGTGCCTTGACGTCACAAAACTTGGCCCCTGTGACGCGACTGTTGAATTTAATATCCTTCTTGAAGTTGTAAATTCTGTCCATATGGTCGAAATAGCGACGCATCTCTTCGTGTCCTGGAAAGCGTTCGGACCATTCAAAATCTCGAGGGAACTCCGGTTGATGAAACTGATAGTATGTACATTCAGAGTCAACTCGAGCACCTGGGTATGAATTCCAATGCCAGATTCCACCAGTTTCAGATCCAGCTTCGAATAATTGGACCGTAAATCCGTGTTTCCGTAATTCGTAAAGGGCGTGAATTCCCGAGAAACCAGCTCCGATTATAGCAACGTCGTACACTTGGTCCAACATATTCCGTCGATTGCTCAAACTCCTCAAATATTTTCTTTAAACGGTGGACATTTCCTTCCTCAGAGAATGGAATATTACAAGTACAAATGAGAGGTGAATGTTCAATGAATTTGTACTCATAGCCAATATGGATGAGAAACCAATTAGGGATAGAAGGGGATTACAGGTTTTATACCATGTCTCTGGGCATCGTGATTCTTCTTTTAATCTTCAAATGATAAGAAGAAAAATTAAACAGAATTAGCATAGCTCCAAGGCCAACTGTTTGGAGATTAGTAATATATTTGTTCGCTCGAGCATATGCCCTACCTCTATTTTTGTGTAGTCTTAGTTTTGTTTTTGTTATAATAAAATACGTCAAAACTGAAAATCTGTTTAGGCCCAAATAGGTAGCCACGAATAATGCATTCTTGCATAATTTCTACGTTATAATTGTAAGTATTGATAAGTAATGATTATGTATGATTAGTAATTAAAGTATTCTTTTTGTACAAACTCGTGGATTTCATCCCTCTATCGTATTTTTTCTGAGCAAAATTATTGAGCCTTAGCTTGAAATACGACGTGTTTAAAAGGCTACTTTCGTTTCTTCTGTTCCTTCATCCATTCTTCCCTTGTCTTGTGCTTAACAACTGAGGCTATTCCAGCCTCTCTAAATTTCGCGAAAAGTTCATCTATAGTTGAATTAGCCAGGTCTGATGCCGATTCTTCAGAATGCGGGACAAGTGGTTGATTATCCTCAGATAAAATCCAGTCTTCAGCATCCAGGAACTTTGTGCAAGTAATCTGCTCAACTTCGTATCGAATCGTCCAGCAGAAATCATCCAAAGGCTATAACATAAAAAGTATTATTAAGAATCCCATCACCATCGGGATTTTTTCGTACAAGATCATTGTCATCGTATCCAAATGGGTTTTCTATTTCCCATCCAATCTGTAGAATCCCGAGGAGGCAGAAGGCTGTGAACGCAAGACACGGGATGGTGTACCAGATGAGGGAATTTACTAATTGGAAAGGCAGGCTGAGCAAATAAATCCCGAGAATGTGATAGAGGTGAGCAGCGTATGAGAGCGGAATCGGAGTTCTCAGTATTCTTTCGAATTGCGCCAAAGTGTCGCTAAGTGAACCAAGTCCGCCATTGACGAGGAAGATCATACTCGGATCCAGGGTTCCATTACCAATGACGGTTTTGATGTAAGAAGATAAGTGATATGCAATCTCCAACGGGATGCAAGTTGGTGGATTGACATCATAAGCAATTACAAGGTGGTCCTTGATTTGTGGAACTTTCCTATTTGATGGACTTCCTGCAAATTTTGGAGCCCCTCCTAGAAGTGGCTTGAGGTCTTCATAGTCATAACTGTATTCTCGACGGAGGTAATGCTTCGTCGCAAAGGCAAACGCAACGCTAAAAATAAAACGAAAAGTTATTTTACTTGAAATTCCACGGAATAACGGAAATTACCAAAGATTCAACGCCGCTTTCTTTTCAACTAGATCCTTGGCTCCATTTTCTTTTACATAAATCCAAATGTAGCGAGTGAGCTGCCTGATTGAATTTGTCAGTGCTGTCCAATGCCTTCTTCCTTCAGAGTACCGTTCATACGCTGAGGATGAACGAAACCCAAGCAGAAGACCAAGTACCACGCCCAGCAGTCCGACCAAAGTCTGATCAAATTTTAACTCCTGGATGTGAACATGGCAGAGAACCACGGCTGTTGTGTAGATCGCGTAAACAATCACCTGCCACCATATTTTGGTTAAAACAGTCCCTTTCAAACGGAAAAACAAACGACTCATGGTACCCTGAACCACGGACTTTTACTCTTCCCTTATGGCGATCGCATCTGCTATTGGAAAAGGAGGGCCAATTGTTCACTTATTATTCATGAAAACATTGGAAACATTCCGTGCCAATCCTGTTTCCTTACATTGAATACCCTATGATCTTTGGAACCAGTTTCTTAAATGACCTTGGCGTCTTAATATCACATTTTATGCTTTAAGAGAATAAACTCTGAAGTGGTTTTATTACACAAATGACCAAGGTGGATAATAAGTGTTTTTGCGAGTATTTAGAAATTCAATCATTTTCGGCTATTTCCAGTAGAAAATCAATTTTTTGTACAAGGTGCCTATCGCCTAACCTTGATAACATGTCACTTTAGAGGAAAAATAACAACTTTACCCATTCTTTTGAAATGTTGAACTGGGTAAATAAAGAGCAATTCATTTAAGAAGATTAGGATGGAGCTAAATGTAAATCATTTTCCAGTTGAACCTTCATTGAGCAAGATGAGCATCGGTCTCCCATTTGTATTCTTGGTCAGTTTCGCCGCGAAGTAATGCCAAGAAAGCATCGTCTTTAATTAACTCGACAATATACCCACTCCCTGGTTCAACAGGTAGTGGAAACCATGCATCGTTTTCTGCCCACCTAAAAACGTACAAAGCCAAATACTGACTTATGCTGATTACTATACTTTCTTCTTGATGTTTTACTTACATGATGGGAAAATCGTCGAGAGGTAGAGAGTTTCCACTAGATTGTGATAAAGTGTCATCGTCCTTTTCATTGTCACCCTCGTAAGATGACGTACTATCCGTTTCTAGAATCTGGAGTTCGTCTTCGTTTGGATCTGCTGGGGCCTTGGCACTGACCTTGGCAACTTCCTTCTTCGTAGGTTCTTCGTCACTACTAACGGGCATCGTATCTGAATCGTAGAATAGCGATTCATCATCTTCATCCTCAAATAATGACTTAGCATTCCGAACATCCTCTTCGTCGGTAATCGGAGATGATGATGAGGATGAACTCAATCGTAGCTCCTGCTCGTAATTCTTGTTGCCGCCATAAATAAATTTATCCCATTTCATCAACAATCGCACCTGCTTCTTGGTTAAAACATACATCCCGGACGGATCCATATACGTTCCCTTTCGATTTTTCTTCCAATAATAGTCTGTTTCATCGTACTCGGATGTGGAATCTGAATCTGATTCGACTTTATCATTCGCCTTCTTAAGTGCTTCCTCTTTAGTCCGTTTAACGGCAATTGCAGAATCGTTTTGGTTCGATGCAATGGGTTCCAATTTATCGACCTCGGGTTCCTCCCAGTCTTCATCGCTGCCAATGTCCAAACCATCGAAATTCAATTCTTTCCCGATTCCATCCCACCCGGTGGATTTCATTCTCCAACCCCGATTTCCAGCCATATTGGACACACCAGTCAGTGATAGCAGGGCTTGAATTTCAATTCACAGTTCAGACAGTACTGAAATCAAAACGAATGAATCAACCGTAAGCCAAGTAGAATTATAAATTGTATAGAAATCTATCAGTCTATTTTGTCAATTTAGTACTTACCAGTGAGTGGCTTCAAGTCCTGTTTGATTTCCTACTTTCAACTTTGTAACTTTACTGCCACTGTCTATAAATTAAAAAGATTTTGATGGTTAGATTTAAGATGGATGGGTAAAGTTAGATTGAAATCCTATCCAGATTAAGCAGGAAATTACTTGCTGCGGAATATATAGTTTGCCTACCTTTTGTTAATCGGTCGATGTGTAAATTCTGGTGAACTTTGAACCTTTTAGAATGAACCTGACCTTCCAAAATCCTCTCTTTTTCACATGATTTTTCTGCCCCGAATCCTGCAATTTATTTTCAATGATTCATACACATGATAATGAATGAAACTTGACTTTTGGCGCCATAAAATTCCAAGGATTTTAACTTAACTGTAATAGTCGCAATTTTGCACATTTTCAATCGAAAATCGTAACCAAGCCTAATTAATTGACATCAATTAGTAATTGCAACGGAGTGGATCCCTACAATCTATAGCACTCAACCTCGAGAGACACGGTAACAAAGGCTAAAAGCTTAAGGACAAAATGCCACACGCACCCACGCAAGCGCCAAAACTCATCATTCTCTCCATCATAGAAAAGACGAAATCCCGATTTTGAATTAAACTGGATGAAATTCTGCATTTGAATTTGAACTCAGTCTTTATTTTCAATTAAAGTTGTTTGTTGAGGAAGAATAGTCCTTTGGCATTGCCGAATTATGACAATGCATTATTTAGTTTTAATCATAATAACATGTGTGTATAAAAGTCTGGCTCGGGAACCGTGCTGCTGAAAAACTTAAGTTATTTTACTGAAGGTTAATACAGTGTCGAAGATTATAGCAAATTGAAGTAAATTGTTTACACTAAATTCAGTTTAATCTTTTGCATGGGCCAATTTTTTCTACCCATATGCCTTTTATATGGGATTCACTGAATACCAACGGGTTTATATCGAATAGCAAAAGGATTGTGCCTATAGCCAGGAAGACGCAATAGGAATGCAAAAGTTAACAGTTGGTGCTCGTCATAAACTTGCATTTCGCCTTGGGTTTTGTTTTGTGGTTTTGGTGAGGCTATTGACAGATTAACATTAAAGAAGGATTCCGCAGTGTTTGTCTAAATGCGGAACAACTCGTGTCAATTTCATTGGAATTTATCTCTGGAAGGTTTATCGCTTTGGATTATAGCTTTGGAATTAACGTAAACACCCAGGATTTGAAGGAGTCATGCAAACAAGCGAGCTAAAGTGAACAACCAGCGCTACGCTATGCGAAAGTGTTTCAAAGCGGAAGATTGAAGTGTCAAACAAGGTTTTAAAGATTTCCTCATCATGGAGGAACCCTTATTTCCGGAAGAAAGAATAACTGTGAGGAAACCATATCGACCGACAGTGGAGCCTGTGATCTTTATTGCTAACTTTGCTTCATCAATTTCGAGCATAACAATGCAAAACTTTTTTATACAAAGGATTTGCGAATATCATTATTGGAATAAAACGTCGGATCTCAATTCATTTTGCAAAAATCTAACTCAACACAAGGATGAAGGTGGGAGGTCGCAAAATGAATAAGATTCCTAAATTAATATTAATAATCTAAGCAATTTCATTCTCTACGTTTTTACAGAAACGCCAGTTGAAGCAGATTCTGGATTATACACTACATACTGGATTATTCTAACTTGCGTTCCAGCGATTGTACTGGCATTATTCTGGGGACAAATGAACGACCGTTGGGGTTCCAAATACCTAATGTTTATACCATTGTTGGGTTTTGCTGCTTCAAATTTCATATTTCACATTTTGACAACTTTTCAAGCAAGTCATCCAGCGTTTCTTCTGCTAGCTGTTATACCAGTTGGACTCACAGGCGGATTTGGAACTTTTAACGTATCAACTTTTAAATATATTGTCAACAATTCAATTCCCGAAGAGGTAACATTCCGAATTGGACTGGCTACGGGTGCATCATTACTGGCGAGCCCTAGTGGCCAGTACTTAGGGGCTAAGGTAATTTCTTAATGTTAATCTTACAAGGCCTTCATGAATTCCTTCCTTCCAGATTTTAGAGTGGGATGGATTTAGCACCGTTTTCGTCGTCAGCGCGGGCATCCATTGTTTGGCAATTATGTACGGGCTTCTCTTTGTAGCTGACACTGGAAGAGTGCCTCCGCCAGATGGCTCTGATTCTAAATGGTTCTCGTTACAAGCACTCCGGGAGACTTTTAGTGCTTGGTGTAATGGACCCAACAGAGGAATTTTGCTAGTACTCGTCCTCATCTTGTCCATGAGGGTGCTCACATTGACAGGAAGTTACTCCATTATGTTCCTGTATAGCCGATTCCGATATGAATGGGATCAGGAAGACTACACTACATTTAATATATTTGATGTGGTGATGGGCGCAGTTGGAGTTTTCGTGGTGACTGCATTCGCCCTTAAGGTGTTACACGTACCTGACGCCCTCTTGGGAGCTGTTTGTGGTCTGTCATATACAGCCGGGTTACTCGTTTGGGCCTTTGCGACGGCACCTTGGCTAATGTACCTAGGTAAATAATTAAAGCCTTGAAGAAAAGCAAAAAGTTGTTAATGAAATGGTTTTTCCAGGTTCTGCTGTCCAACTTTGTTCTAGTGTTGCAAACATACTTGTAAAGTCAATGATCTCAGGGCTTGTAAAACCGGACGAAGTCGGGAAGGCACTGTCTCTCTTGTCAATCCCGGAAAACTTGGTGCCGATAATAGCAACGCCTTTGTTCAATGCCATCTACATTGAGACCTTAGAAGTTTTCGTTGGAACGCCATATGTGATATTAGCGGTTCTCAACGTTTTGGTCTTTGCTGGGTTCATGTAAGTGTTACCTGCTTCACAGCTTTTTTCAATGTTTTCATGTTTGGTGTTGGTCTCACTCGAATACTTTTGACAGGTACGTATACTTGGTTAATTGCAAAACAGATGACAGTATAGCCACAGAAACTATGGACGACGAATCAAGCGACAACTCCATAATTAATTCATGACCTCGTTTACAGACCCCTCTCGTTATTCTTACTGCTGGAATTCAAATCTACAACCAAATAACCTGTAAACCAAATGTATTAAAATTAAGTACTGTTTTCAAAGTGTTCAATAATTACAAACCCATTGCTGGTAGACCTGTTAGGCTAACAATTTTTAGCTGTTATCTACAAGTTGAATCGCTATATTAATTATATGTCAAATTGAAACTTAAATACTAAGGTCTTGTTTTGAAACCCATTAAATATTTCGATATTATTCAAATAATCGGCGAAATCTACACGAACTGTACAATTAACCTGTACCTTAATGTAGATTTGTTAAAATAGATAAGACTTTGCTCAAAAAGTTTGATTATCAGCCATTTCATAGTTTAGTTGAGCCAGTGAGACGGTGGTAGTCGCATTTACTATTTGTTCTGCTAACGGCTAAGAAAATGAGCAATTCGAAGACTGTAGTGCTATATTGTTTCGTAGTTCTCGAGCTTAGTGTTGCAATTGCGTTTCCATTAGACAAAATTGTCTCTTCATTTCGTCATTGCAACGTATATGTAATTGAATTTGATCAATACTTTCATCCTGGTGAGCTCTCAGTAGCGACAACAAGGTGGTCGTTACAAGGCACTAGCAGCGGCGATATTTTCAAAAGTTCAGTTCAACGATTGTACCAGCGTTGGGGTTTTAGAAAGCAAACATGCCTCGCCTTACTTATGCTCTTTCCTGACCTTACGACTGGTCAGGATTCTATTTCAGGAGGGTTTTCTTGGTTGTTTGACTGCACCGGATTCGGGCCTTGTTACAAACGGCATACGTACAATGTGACATTCTACCGTGATAAGAACATCATCGGAGGTTTTCCGATGATGAAACCCTTCCTATTAAATTGGAGAAAGGAACATTTGCCTTCATTAACGGTAGTACTGTATGAGAATTATGCATACTTTTATCTTGAAGCAACGGTGCCTTGCAAGTCTATGGCTTGTCTCAAACTAGACATCGTTGACTTTGACACAATCGAATTTCGAACGTTGTTTAATGAAATGTATATATCACTACTTCGAAAATCTTGCCCTGTAGCTTGGATTAATAATCCAAACTATATGTTTACTGAGGTCCTAAACGTAGCTAACGGTACCAGTATGGAGTCGTCAATGTCAAGGTATAAGAGTAGAATATCGTTTCATAGAATTGCTTACTTGCCACCGGGAACCAACGAAGGGCCCTATGTAGACATAACTATACATGCTAACGCACATCCTCGAATAGAAGCCCCGTATTGGTATCGTCAATTGACCAAGTCAACTTCAACTTATCGATTTCTTATGAAAACAGCTTCTTATAATTTCATTACTTGTTCTGGAAGGGAAGAATTTATTTCACTTGCTCCACTGACGAAGCCATTTCAGACTGATGTGTGGATCGCATTTGTTCCAGTATTCATTGGAGTTAGCCTTCTACTTGCATGGGTATTTCGTAAATTCAAGCATTCAGATAGCGCTCTACTCTTCATTCCAAAAGTTTTGTTAGAGCAAGGTATCCAATTGACAAATTCATACCGTGGTATCGTCACATCAAATTTAACGTCTCCATCTCCAGTGTTGCTAATTACAACAGTGGAAGAAGCGGTAGATAAAGGGCTACTTATTCTATTAGAATCCGCAAATACAAGGGAATCATATGGGGCATTAAGTGAGTTTAATTACTATAGTTTAATAACAAATGAAACAGTAAAATGGGCAGCGATTGAGAAACTGGCACCATATGTATCAGCATTTGGAAACTTGGTATCAATCAGGAGAATGGCAAACGGGCCTTCAAAGAAAAGGCTAGAGCGCATAGTCCGTGCCATTCGATTATCAACCTCAGGAGCAATTGATTTGCCCCCTGTACAAAGAATGGCGCGTTGCAACAACACAATCTATTTAGATGTAAATTCCAAATTAAAGCAGATAGCTAAGAATTGGGGAGATAAAGTGAACTTGTACTTTGGTGAAGATGAATTTTTACCGGCATTTCTGATGTGGGCTATGTCACCAATGGAGTGGGACCGCCTCGACTTGGTTTACATACGGTTCCAGGCAGCAATACAATCAGGGATTGTCCATAAATTTATAATTGACCCAAAGTCAAAGGAGAATAAGAAACCACAAGAAAATTCTAAACTGTCTTTAAGGCATAGCTTAATAACAGCAATATTTGTCGTCGTTTCGTCTTTCATAGCTATCACAGTAGTGTGCTTTGTTACAGAAACTGTAATGCAACCTCATATTGTCCATAAGTTAAAAGCTGTCTATAATAATAATATACTTACAACTTTTGCTAAGTCAAAAGTTAGTTCATTTTTTCTTCATGTAGGTTAGTTTAATTACTGATTGTAATGTACCAAGATACTACCAACTGCAATTATATTCTTCTGTGCATGCAAGATCCGTTTAGCAGAGCTATCGCAGCCAGTTGCAGCTAATTATCTCTTCCATGAGCCGAAAGTTGCACTGGAAATGGAAGCAACACCTTTCTTTGGAAGCTGGAAGTAGGCGACAAATTCGCGGTTTGAAGATTTGTCGGTCGGATTGGCGATATTTTTTAAGCATAAAACGACGACGATGCGCCAAGTACTTGATGAATGTGTTGTTAGAACCATTGATTTTTTGATGATGGTATAAATTCGTAAGTTGATTAGGTAACTATACTTGAAGGGGACCTCGTGTAGAGGTTTTACACACGTGCCTATCATCAGGGATCTTTTGAGGTTACACGCCCTGTTTAAAAATTATAGGAAAGAATTTACAAGACCAAACCTAAGAAGCCTTTTAGTATTACTTGAAATATAGTTCTCGGTAACTCGAAGTTCACGTAAACAACAGTTTCACTTATCTTTCCGCAATTTCCAAATATTGCATGGGCGATGCCAAAATCTATCTTTTTTTAAGAAAAACGGCTCAGCGAGCTTGCAGCTTGTAGCTTGAGCTTGTAGCGGCAAAATATGTGGTATTTTGTAGAATTATATTATTTTCCACATCCTTGATCCATCTAATGTCATTTAATGAACTACACTGTTATTTAATTTTTCTCCATTACGCGACTTCGCCAAGAAAGTCTGGTTAAACTTGTGTTTAGTCTGGTTAACCCATTGCAGGTCTAAAGGTAGTATGGAGGCCGCCACACCACTAGCTAAAGCTGTCAATATCGCCAACTTATTTTGTATTTGTCCATATAAATATACCAAAGAAACACTTACAGGAAAATGGGAATTGAAGCTAAATGGCTGGAAAAATATCTGGCTTTCCTTGCTAATCAATTTAATCATAAGCGCTGGAGACATGAGCTTCGCATTTTCCTCAATTTTAACGGTTGTATACAAGTCACGAATAGATGGTTTATTATCATCCCCAGGATTGGTTATTTCTATCCTGCGGTTGACTTGTCTGTGGATGAATTCCAAAGATTTCAAAGGCGTCGTTGGATACTACAACAATTATTACTACATTCTTCACCTCGCAGGTTAGAGAGAGGCTCTGTTTAAATCAATTCACTCATGTACTTTTGTATTCTAGAAATGTTTCTCAAAACCAAAGCAAAATCACCGGCCGCAAAATTTATTGCAACATTCTTGCGAACAATGCTACCGCTATGGGTGACTTTGATAGCTATAGTTCCCATAACGACAACTGTAATGATACTATCCGACTATGTTTTGCTAAAAATGCACAAGCAAATAGTGCTTTCTATTTTCCCTGATAACTATCTTACAATATTCTTGTATTGCTTATATTTCGCACTGTTCATGGACGCAGGGTTTATTTGGATTTATACCACTTTATTTCACACTTTTCACTACGCTCTCACGGCATTTACAGTTTTTGAAGGGATGGAAATGGTTCAGTTAAGAACCGCCAATAACCATGACGAGCTGGACGATGATAGCAGTGAAAATTCATTTGCCAATCTTCGCTTACACTATAGGCGATTGCAAATACTACACATATACACAAATGAAATACTTGGAGCATGGCTAGTTCCATTTCTAGGTGTCATTTTCAATAATATAATATTTATATATATGATCGTGAGGCACAGTTCCATACTCGGACTATTCTTACTCGCTGTATTTGTGGGTGTTTCTGCTAACTCACTCGTTACAGAATTTGTAGTGTTCAACTGTATGGTGAGTGTGAACCAGTCATCGAAATCATATATAGTCAAACAGCGTAAAAGACGAAGCAGAACACAAGACAAGATGGAATACGCATTCTACAGATCATGCTTTCCTCTTGTATACAATGTAGGCAGAGTTTTCACTATTGAGAGTAGGAACTTTTCACTTCTACATGTTGATTTTATTTTGCAAAAAGCGATAGATCTTTTGTTGATTGCATAACTAAATTCACTGTTGGTAATTCTAACCTTAACTAATTCTAAACTAAACTATTAGATGCCAGAAATTCATTAGTAGGCATTTGATGTCTTATAGGAGAATATAAGAATAATAATACTAGTAAGGAAGTACCATAAATCCAGTTTTTATTCAATTCCATTATGTATAGTATCTAAATAAACCGTGGCATAAAAGGATTAGTAGGCCTTTGATGTCTTATAGGAGAATATAAGAATAATAATACTAGTAAGGAAGTACCATAAATCCAGTTTTTATTCAATTCCATTATGTATAGTATCTAAATAAACCGTGGCATAAAAGGAGCGGAACCATGTTGTAGTTGATCTTTTAGTTGAGAAACAAACGTAAACGGAAATTTTTGAAATTTTTACATTTGGCCTCGTGAAACAAGTGACCGGAAGGTCACTCTGTCACATAAGTTGTTCCTCTTGAAGGAGGAAAACAACGTCATTTATCACGTTGTGAAGTAACTTTGATCTTGACATCTGACTCGGACAGATCGCTCCCGGCCCTACGGCAAAATACAATAATAGCTAATTCCATAGTCAGCCACGTTTTCACCCACATGTATTCCGTCTACTGTTTTGATATTTTGTAGTTGCATCGGTCAAATCAGCAGACAATGAGATACACTACTGCCCCCATTCAGTTAAAACTGGCATTTTCAATTAAGCAGACAACTGACTACTGACTGGCGAACCCGTCTGCTGAATTGACATTTGACATTGTAGTGACTCCTGTCTGCTAAGTTGACACGTTTCAAACATTCAGGGTGAAACTATATTTTAAATGCAAAGTGTCTACAAAGTTGTCTTACGATGCCACAAGGACGAATGTGTTGTCACAACTAGTGATTTCTTGATGGCTTAAATTGCACAACAAACTGCGGTATTTCTAGGCCATTACCATCCAGTGATAGAATTCAATTTCCACCCGATATCTCACAAATCAGACAAAGCAGAAAAATTTTATTATGAAGAGGAAGTACAGGTATTGAGGAACACAAACAATTTATAGTAATGAATTTTTTCCAATTTCGAGTTTGTGAAAATTTTATCAAGGACGACATTCCCTCATCTCCATTTGGTAACGTCCCACTTTTGTGCCACTTTTTAAAAGCTTCATGCAGGCACTATTTAAACCACATTTAGCCAGCTACACACGGTCAGTCGACACTAAACTTTGCTGATTTAAGTTTACAATAAATTGCACATGCCTCAACGGGGTTTAACTAGAAATTCACATGTCTGCTGCCGAAGCCTCTGACTTCAGAGCTTAACCTTTATTCGTTGCAATTTTTTAGTAATAATGCTACTCACAATTTTTCTGAAAAATATCACCTAGGCCACGAAAATTTTCCAAAGTCCTTAATTGTAAGGGTATGTTTCTAAAGGCTCTGAGCGATGTAATTTTGCATAGGGATTACAAATATGCAGTTTGATCTTGAACATTAGTTCTTTAATCTGACAATTCATGTAGAGCTTAACATTTATTCGTTGCAATTTTTTAGTAATAATGCTACTCACAATTTTTCTGAAAAATATCACCTAGGCCACGAAAATTTTCCAAAGTCCTTAATTGTAAGGGTTTGTTTCTAAAGGCTCTGAGCGATGTAATTGTGCATAGGGATTACAAATATGCAGTTTGATCTTGAACATTAGTTCTTTAATCTGACAATTCATGTAAGCAATGTGAATAACCTTCTACGGATGTCTATAGTAAGGAGTTCACAAGAGTTTAAGAAATATTAAGCACACCAGTTTTGAAAAATATTACTTGCAAAATGATATTCTAAAAGTATATATTGGCAAAATGTAGGTTTTGTAATTTGGTCCGCGAGTCTCTACTAGTAACCGTAATTTCAAACTAAAAGGGTCATTGCAGACTGTAATTTCTCACTGTTGTACTTTAGCAGTGGAAACGTAATATTATTTCTGGAAAAACACCAACTTAAAATTTTCCAAACAAGTCACGTCTGAGTACGAATAGAAAAATATGTAAATTTTATTCTAAACAGCATTTTCGACTCTTATCCAAGCTATTAGTTGTAAATACTTTGCCGAACTCAATAGGGTTCATCGCCATAAAATTAAAGGCTATAAAATGTCCACTGAAACTCGACAACAACCTCATTACCAAAACAAAAGCACAATGGAGAGCTTCACACCGACAACAAAATTTATAAATTTTGCCAACTTGGTTGGTGTTTGTCCATTTAAGTATACGAAAGATTCCACTGGTAAATGGGAACTGCGGCTGGGTGGAAAGATGAAGGTTTCAATTTGCAAGTTTGTAAATATTATCTTAGGATTTGGCCAGCTAAGCAACCTTACCGCCGGAGCCTTAATGCCATTTTACATGACAAATATGGAAGCTCTTCTGTCAACAACTGGAGGAGTTCTAATGCTCATGTATTTAACGTGTATGTGGATGCATGCAAAAGACTTTGAAGGTGTTGTTCGTTTTTACAACAGTTACTTCAACATCGTTCAAAACTCAGGTAATTTATTTTTGTATAACTAAGGTATTTCTTTACTCAAACGTTCACTTTTATGTCAGCAGAACCGTTCCTGAGAAACAAATCGAAATCTCGAGCGAGCAAATTCATAGCAGGATTATTGCAATTCATGCCACTTATTTCTCTGCAGATTCTAATTGTTGGTCCTATGACCCTCGCTGCGATGATCTTGTCCAATTTCTTTATGGTGAAACTGCACAGGCGATTTGTGTTTTCCGTTTTTCCCTATAACAATCTCACCATGTTCATTTACTGCTTATTTGTTGGACTATTCATGGACTCTGGGTATATTTGGTTTTCAATGACTGTATCTCACATGGTTCATTACGCTCTAACAGCCTTGACTGTTTTCGAAGGAATGGAAAAGATGCAAGCAGGAATATGTGATTCAACTACCGCAAATATCAGCGATAACGCATTCGATTTAAACGGTGAAGGAAGAACCTTTGCCAATCTTCGCTTACACTATAGGCGATTTCAAGTTCTACACATATACACAAATGAAATACTTGGAGCATGGCTAATTCCACTTGTAGGTATGGTTTTCGGGAATATTGTGTACATGTATCTTAATATTAGGCACGGATCGACATTCAGTCCTTTCATATTTTTTACTTTTGTGGGTTTCGGTATTAGTTCTCTGCTCTTTGAATTTGTATTGTTTAATTGCATTGTGAGCTTGAACTTGTCATCCGAATCGTACATACTGCAACAGCGTAAACGAAGAAATAGAAAGCGGCAGAAGATGGAATACGCATTCTACAAATCATGCGTGCCTCTTCCATACAACGTGGGTGGAGCATTTACTATAGGGAGCAGGAATTTTTCTATTCTTCACATTGATTTTGTTTTCAAAAAAGTAATAGACCTCTTGTTGACATTGTAAGGTCAGTTGCATTAACACTATGGGCTTAGTCTAGACACACAATAATTGTTATCTGCTTTATGTCTCTACATATGCAAAATGACAAAGTAGTTGCAATACCGAAACAATTTGAACATTTATTTTTAATAATGAGTTTTAGTTTAGGCATTTTTAGTTTTAGTTTGACGATTGAGCTGTATTCATTTAGTATTGTGTATTATTTTACGAATTTCGTATCTGTAATTTATATTTCCGGCACGTTGTTGATGATACTGGTATATAGGCAGTGTAGCTTCCTCAACTTCAGAAGCTTTTTCTTCTGAGTTTTCATCGTATACGTTTTCGGAAATATCCGCCGCCACCGGTTTACATTTTCTATTTTCGGTCACTTGAAAACCTACTTTGCACTTGCACGTAACTTTACCATCGTTCCAAGCACAGTAGCCTCCATCGTCTGGGCATTCACGATCCCCTATGTAGATATTGCACTCTGTTCCAATGAAAGCTTGGCAACGACTCCTCTCTGGATCAAAAAATTGTCTATTAGGATGTAGGCATGCGCACTTTTCGTCTTCTCCACACCACAGCCATTTACTGTAATCACACCAAGTCCCAACTTCACAAGGCTCCCCGATGCCTAGTCGACCTTTAAGATCAGCAAATGCAGCACAACTCACATAAAACAGTATGGCTATTTTTATCATTGTCAGAGTAAATACACACACGTTCCTTAGACGGAACGAAGGTGCAAACTGGTAGAAGTAATTGAAGGTCACTTGTCAAATTGCGTTCTCGTGAGAAATAAATTTCTAGGTGATGCGATGGAGTGTATTGCAAAAGGTGATTCATGGTAGGAAATATTCCAGGCTTCCTCCTTACTACGTAATTATAAGATTATGACACTGAATTTGCATCTTTTTTCTCATGGAAGAGTTACGCAATGTTGTTTTTCCATCATGGTGCTCCGGTGAGTTTTAGAAGTCAAAGGAATATTATTTCCAGTAGAAATTATGCAGTAGTGGTATAAATCATTGGTAAAAAAAATTCAAGTTTTGAAAGAGTACTTTAACTTGATATCGAAGTAATAATCCAATTTTTAGAGCATTCTATTCAAAAGATTCGATGACATCGAAAAAGTGTGCTCTTATCTGAAAATATGTTCATAGTGTCATACGGAAAATGTGTTCAAGCCTGGGTGCCACCTGGAAAGCGTTTAGTTTTTACTTTTGAGTGCTTTTTGCGATGTTTGCTTTTTAATTTTAATTAAAAGGGAGATGCCGAATCTAATGTTTGTGATTTACTTGGACAACTTAGCTACGTGAGGCTCCATGTATTGCGATTTCTTGCAGCGTTAGCTGGAAGGATGCTTTTCAGAACCGACGTCAGTAGTAATACTCGTCAATCTTATCTGAATTCTTATCTAACAAGTTAAATGAAAAATCATTTTAATTGAATTATTGACGACACCATAAATACGGAATTTTATTTCATCACGTTGCTACTGCCGTCATTGTGCCTCTCTTTTGACTTCTGAAGTAGAAATCTTCAATTCAAAATGAATATAGTACTAAAGATTTTGTTAATCTTTGCTTTCTTTTTCGGCAACAACGGTAAGTATTCTTCAGACAAATCAAGCAGTCAACTAGAATAGTAACTTTATTTTGAATTTATAGCCAGTGATCAGGTTTGCCCAGAAGGATGGAAGCAATTTAAAGATTACAAGTGTCTTAAAGTCATCCAGGAGAACATGGTTCATGCTAAAGCCAAAGAATTTTGCAAAAAAGAGTATGCAGGGGAACTTGTTTTAATCAGGAACCAGGAAGAACAGACATTTGTAGCCAATTATCTGTTTAACGAATTGGGAATCGGACTAGATATTTGGTTGGGAGCAACTCGGGAAGGAGATTCAGTCCAATTTGCTTGGCAAGATGGTTCTAAAGTCGACTACACGAATTGGGGAAATGAATTCCCAACGCCTAACAGTAAACGTGGATGTGTTGAAATGAAGTCTGGCTTAATGCTGTTCATGGCTACTACATCCACAGAACTATCGGGATATTGGGGTGATACGATGTGTGAGAAGGCAAATTACTTTGTCTGCGAAAGGTCACCGGAGTGGAGCGTCAATAAGCTGCAAA
>VNWY01000478.1:0-41501 GCA_009869845.1 Pseudachorutes palmiensis | reverse complement strand
AAGTAATTTGGATTTTTTTAATTTTACGATATGAATTTATTTGCCTGAATATGGAGGCGCAATCCAAACAGGGTGGTTCCTGAAATCAGGGGAATAGGCAAACTACTTTCCCAGAAACACGTGCGAAAAGTCATTCCGAATAACCTGCACTAAATTAACTTTTAGGTTTTTATTAGAGGCTGGACTCACTAGTTATTTCCCGTTTTTCGAAGTTTCTCAGTTGAAAGGAACGATGCGTCCACTGACAGAGGACGAGACGAGGATCTTCTTTGAAAAGCTGGCCAAATTGTAAGTGCTTTGCTGCGTTGCAAAATTGAATTCATTATTTTATTGATTTCTAATTGAGTTTCGAATTGCTTTTAGTATTGGTGAGAATATCAAGGTGCTGATTGATCGTCCAGATGGTCCTTACTGCTTCCGCCTTCATCGTGAACGTGTCTACTACGTCTCTGAAGAAATCATGAAACGGGCTGGAAATATCTGCAGAGATAATCTAATTTCCCTTGGCACTTGCATGGGGAAGTTTACCAAAACCAAGAAATTCCATTTACACGTTACTGCCCTCGACTACTTGGCCCCGTATGCAAAGGCGAGAGACTCATTTCCTCAAACAGCCTACTGGGTCACGCTGCCTTCATTTCTAATCTGATTTCTATCTCCTTTAGGCTAAAATGTGGCTGAAGCCATCAGCAGAGCAGCAGTTCCTGTATGGTCACAATGTGACAAAAGCAGGGCTCGGACGGATATCGGAGAATGTGGAAAAGTACTCTGGTGTGGTCATCTACTCAATGAATGACCTCCCTTTAGGATTTGGAGCAGCAGCCAAATCCACTGCAGATTGTCGACATGTGGATCCAGCCACTCTCGTCTGCTTTCATCAAGCCGATATTGGGGAGTATGTCCGGAGTGAAAGCACGTTAACTTAGGATTTGGAGCAGCAGCCAAATCCACTGCAGATTGTCGACATGTGGATCCAGCCACTCTCGTCTGCTTTCATCAAGCCGATATTGGGGAGTATGTCCGAAGTGAAAGCACGTTAACATAAACACCAATCTTCGTCCCCACACGACCGTCATGATGTTTTAAAGGTAAAGTAAAATTCAATCTAAATTGTACGACTCCTGGTTAGCGGTGGCATCTTTAGCCAATCATCCACTGTAACTAAATCTTATAATTATAATCAATTTGTATCTATGACACGACCGTCATGAAGTTTTAAAGGTAAAGTAAAATTCAATCTAAATTGTACGACTCCTGGTTAGCGGTGGCATCTTTAGCCAATCATCCACTGTAACTAAATCTTATAATTATAATCAATTTGTAACTAAACGTGTAATTTTCTTTTGTCTGCGGTTGACGGAGTCTCGGAAAGAGAAGGGAATCACCCTGCTGCTGGGGTTGACCCAGTTTACTTCCCTCCACCTACAAACCCAACACCAGAAAATGGAGCTCAATCTGAGCATTACTTTCTCCCACTAACTGCACAGCCACGATGATGAGTCCCATTAACAATTTTTACTTTTCAGTCTTGGCTTGGCTCTGAGCAAGATCTCTTCAAATTAGTCGATCTCCCTTCAAAGACCATGTACAGACTACAGGCATTCCTTCTTCTCCTAGTCCTCTCGTGTTTTAACGTGGATTGTTTAAGGGAGGAGTCCTTCAGTGGAGTCCTCAAGGGTCGTCGCCTGGAAGACTACCCCACAATGGAGCAAGTCATAGCTCGTTTCATTTCCGCTTTTTACAATAACTTCAACACATCACCGCCTGCAAAGAACGACATTGAAAGCAAAACTATTGAAGCCGCAGCAGACTCTCCTCAGCCAGCTACAATTCGAGCTCGTCCAGTGGCCCGGAAAGGCGTCGTAGAGCGCGTGTCAAGGCCTGGACGAAAGGCTCCCTCCCCTCCTTCCCCATCCCCACTTGTCCCACAAACGGTCCTCTCTCAGCCACTTCGCGTGTTCGATGGTCCCACTTCCGGCAGTCGAGGAGGAGGTCGAAGTCTGAAGGAAGTGGAAGTACAAGGGGTGAAAATCATCGTCGGAGAACGAGTACCGGATGATCCTGAGGACAAATTCTTTACATGGCGAAATGCCCGTGTGATCAAAGGCCACTTGGTCCCTAATTAAAAATTAAATAAACTTTCGCTCGATTTCTAATTCCCTGATTACATGCGTCCACCTGGGACGAGTCGGGGGCTTCCCATGGGAAAGTGGATTCTCTCGATGATTGTTGGCTTCCTCATTGTTGTTGGGTGGAGATCCGCTTCAGGGGATTCCGATGGTGATCTTGGCTGGTGGGCTTTGGCAGTCTCCTACACTCCAAAATAATCCACCTTTCTTCACTGTCGGAATTCGCAGTCCCGAATTCTCCGGTGATTTCCTGACTGTCAGGGGCTGTGGTTGGCCATGTCGGAAATGTGGGAACTGGACCGTGGGCCTCCGACTGGAGACCGACGCTACGCAAGTGGCAAGCGACTATTGGATCCTTCCACTTCCGACCTCCACGCTTGGTCAATTTTCAGGCAGAATTTGAACTCTGACTTCACCGACTCTGCCCTTGGAGCGGAAGAGCGATCGCCGCTTCCTTATGGAAACTTTACTCTCAAGGAAGAGACGGTGAGAAGCTAAAAATCATTTCTTTTTTCCACTTCGTCACCGACGGTTGAATTACAGGTGACGTCCATCATGCGAAACCCACGACTAGGTCCTCGCTCCGAGCTTTCGAATGCATTTTCTTATTTGAAATTCGGACTTCCCCGAGTCCTCCCTCCAACAGTGAAGGACAGTGGGTCAAGTGATGACGAATCACCAAGGGACTTGACGAGACGAAGGGCGGCGCCAAGCAGGGCCAGATCAGAAACGGATATTCGACAAGGCGTGGTTATGAATCGCTTCAGGAAAAAGGGACAAGAGAGAGGCCACCCTCTTCGTCCAGCGCACAGCGAGGGCAACATCCTCAGCCAACTGCCACAAGTAAACATCAATAACACGAATTACTTGTGAAACAGTTATAATTAAAATGGTTTTAATTTACAGGGATCTCATTGGTTGGGCGGAAATCGACATGGCCAAATGTCGCCGCAACCTTCTGTCACTTCCGGTCGTCATTCTCAGCTTCATTTGCAAGTACGGGGTTTGGCAGTTGGGCGTGGAGACGTGGCATTGCTGGAAGGAGTGAACGTTGACCTCCACGGGGGAGAGATGATGGCTCTCATGTCAACAAATGCAAAGGAGGGAACTGCCTTCCTGGAAGCAATCGCTGGACGTCGTCCCTCAGCATCTGGAGAATTTACACTCAATGGACATCCCCTCAATGCACCGAGACTTGGAAGGAGACTTGGTTTTGTCCAGAGGAATCATCAACTCCATCCAGAGCTGAGTGCTCAGGAGAGCATTCAGTTCTATGGCGCTTTCAAACGAACAACTGCAGACACACCGTCGAAACACAAGGTACAGAAATAACTGAATTTAGGCATGTTATTACATCCATTTTATTTGCCTACAGGTCATGGCACTCCTGGAGCTTCTTGGTTTGAGTGGCGTCAGCGATTGTCGAGTGGCCAACTTAACGGAATCTGAGAAACTCCGACTTGCGGTTGGATGTCAGTTGATTCTGGAAACACAGATTCTGCTCCTTGACGGACCCACTGCTTCCATGGACATCTTCGACACTTTCTTTTTGGTAAAATTATTATCGCTATTAAATCAAGTGTTGAATGTGTTTGTAAATTTTGTAGATGAGTTTACTGGAAGAGTGGACGAAGAATTCTGTACGACCTGGAATTGCCATCATCACCATCCACCCACCTACCTTCGAAGTATTCTCCACATTTTCAAAAGTCCTTCTCCTCTCAAGCGGACGAACGATTTTCTACGGACATCGAACTGAGATCCTGCCTTACTTTGCATTCATCGACTACCCCTGCCCTCCTTTCAAGAACCCTTCAGACTATTACATCGACCTTGTCACGCGGGATGACCTGTCACCAGAAGCATTACTCGAGTCTACACAACGCATCGAAGGGCTAGCTGAGGCATGGGCAAGGAGAGAAGAAGGACCCCCTG
Organism: Pseudachorutes palmiensis; assembly: GCA_009869845.1. Taxonomy (NCBI): domain Eukaryota; kingdom Metazoa; phylum Arthropoda; class Collembola; order Poduromorpha; family Neanuridae; genus Pseudachorutes; species Pseudachorutes palmiensis. The sequence goes on along the minus strand of VNWY01000478.1, from coordinate 37,437 downwards.
AGCCAGGGCCTCCGCAATCACTTCCTCCACCCACAAAACGACCACCAGGTGCTATTTTCGGCGAGATTTGGCTCCTCTGGACACATTTGGCGTTCAGCGGAGTTCGAATGAGACTTTTGCGATGGTCACTCCTCATCCTTGCTGCTGCCACAATTTCTGTGTGCATCGGTGCTGTTTACTGGGATGTTCGCCAAGGGGCTCACGTGAACTCAGCCTATGATCGAATGGGACAGCACTGGGTCTTCCTCGTTCTGTTGCCACAACCAATCATCCTTCTCTTGCTGGCCAAAGACAAACACGAAGCCAAATGTCTAGTGGCGGATGTCCAAGAAGGACTTTATTCCAAAGCTGCCTACTTCCTGGCACAGGTGGGTAGATTAATTGTATCAATTTGTAGTCTCACAAAATGTAGGGTACTGTGTGCTAGACTAGACTCTGGCTTACTCCGAAATCGTCCTGTTACTTCCTGGTCCCTGTACTTTTGCCTTTCTGCCAATTTGCCTGTCTCCTCTCTCCGAAAACTCCTTTCGACCAATGGGAAAGGCCCATGATTTTGCTCCAACTTTATCTGAATATTTCCGTGAAAGTTTTCACTGGGAGACTGGTAATTGACTAAAGTCTCCTTTTACTCTGACCTTATAACCCAGACAAGGTTAATCTCAATTACGGAAAAAGAGGAAAAGGAAAACATATTTTTATCTCAAATCCTTAAATTCTAAAGGCGACGGTGACCACATGTAGCTTACTTTTCTCTTTTTATTCACAGACAATTGGCGAATTTCCGATGGTGGTACTGACTCTTGGAGCTTATGTCCTTCCTGGAATGGCCATGGGCGGAGTGAAGGACGCCGAAACCCTCTTTGCCTCTGCAGGCTACGCCGTCCTTGTCCTCTACGCCATTCAAGCAGGGTCTAGGGCAGTGGGTTTTGTCTGTGGCCAGAGCATCGGAGGCCTCACCTTCGGCGGTGTTATTCTGTTCATTCTGAGCCTGTCCGCAGGGTACACTGTGCACCGAAAGGACATGGGTAGTTGGATCAAATGGACAGAAGTCCTTTCTCCAGTGGCCTGGATCCTCCCTCCCATCGCCAAGCTAGAATTCAGAAATACTTCCTTTGAACTCTGCTCTAACCCCATTGTCCAACTTCGGGGGAACCTTCTCATGGTAAAGGGGTCATTCACCTCCTAAAGATATTCAATGGTATTCATTTGGTTGATGTTGATTCTTTTCTTTTTGGCAGCGTGAATTGAGCTGTGGCCTTGGAAAAGGGGATAGTGTCCTTAGTCACTTTGACCTTCCATCAAGACCTCCGTTTCTTCCGTTGGTTGTTGTAATCGGTGTTATATTTCTGGCCCATCTCCTTGCCCTTCTGGGGATTGTGAGCAGGAGACAAAGGACAAATATGTCGCCCACGCAGAAGCCGTGAGAAGAATCCGACCATATATTCTGCATTGCACCTGTGAATAATTGTAAAATCCAAAAATCCATTGATGAGGTAATCATAGAGTTGAGCATTTTAGGATGGAGAGAGGAGCGAATAAAGTTGTTATTCAGCAGAGCGAGGAGAGGATGAGGGGGGGTTGATTTCCTTTGTGTTGCTGGGTGGGGTCAGGGGGTCAAACGTAGCTTGCTCCTGATTGGTTGTTTCCTTTTGTTCGTTGGTTGGGTGGTTGGTTGTTGGCGTCCTCAAAAGCTCCTTCCCTACTGCCGGCCGCCTCACTCGGAATCCCTCATTCACAGAGTTCAGTGCTGTCTTCGTTACAAGACTCTACTTGCTCTACCTACTCGTCACCCTCTTCATCCTCTTCAAATTCAACAATATGGTAAGTAATCAATTACAATCATAAGAGGCACAGGTCAAATGGAAGGTCAGGGGTCGGGGTATTAGGATTATAATACGAAAAAGGAACGCCTCCATTCTAAATACTCTGCTGGGTTCTGATGGGAAATTGGATCTTCGCATTCTGCTAACTGAACAGTTAGAAAGTACAGGGATGTTCCCTTTATACTCTAACCCTTGACCTCGTAACCCCACCACCACCGCTACTTTCTTTGTCTGATTCACCGTTGTTTCATCCCATGATGGCGGTTCTGGGGGAGTTTCCTCTGAAACCACACCAAGCTTTGCAGCAGAAAGAAAGGCGAGGCTCCATCCCATCTCCCTTGCATGATTCATACAGTTTTCTTTTCTCCCCTTCTTGGTCATAGCCTTCTCTCCTTGCCAAAAGTCAATGCCTCCTCAGCACAATCAAAATGAACTGCACTGCAGGTCATAAAAAGGGAGAGGCTGCAGACTCCAAGTCTATTTTTATCACCCAGCACTTCCGCCGATGAAGTATCATTTCGTTTGGGCTGGGTTTCTAATTTGTCATTTGTTTTTTGTTGTAGCGTGAGTGTATCTCTATCCATGTCGGCCAAGCCGGAGTCCAGATCGGAAATGCCTGTTGGGAGCTGTATTGCCTGGAGCATGGGATCCAACCTGATGGTCAGATGCCATCGGACAAGACTGTGGGAGTAGGCGATGATTCGTTCAACACTTTCTTCTCGGAGACTGGTGCAGGGAAACACGTCCCTCGTGCTGTCTTTGTTGACTTGGAACCAACTGTAGTCGGTAAGTTTAGCTCCCACGCACAGGGAATAAGAAGATGACCTTATTTGGACAGGAAAGACTCCTGTCGTGTCACATGAAGCTACCATTTATGGAAATGACTTTCAAATACCCTTCACATCCTCCTCTGCAATTTTTTTTTGTGATGATTGCATTATTCCTAACCACCCAGCCGTATAATTAAATTAACGACTCGAGGCTGACATGGTTTATTTTTTTATTTGAATGTAGATGAGGTCCGTACTGGAACTTATCGTCAACTGTTCCACCCTGAACAACTCATCACTGGAAAGGAAGATGCTGCCAACAACTACGCCCGTGGACACTACACCATCGGCAAGGAGATTGTGGACTTGGTCCTCGACCGAATCCGGAAGTTGGCTGATCAATGCACTGGGCTCCAGGGCTTCCTGATCTTCCACTCCTTCGGAGGTGGCACCGGATCTGGGTTCACATCACTCCTCATGGAACGCCTCTCCGTGGACTATGGCAAGAAGTCCAAACTGGAGTTTGCCATCTACCCAGCACCTCAAGTCTCAACGGCCGTGGTGGAGCCTTACAACTCCATTCTCACCACTCACACGACGCTGGAGCACTCCGATTGCGCATTCATGGTCGACAATGAGGCCATCTACGACATTTGTCGGCGCAACTTGGACATTGAGCGACCAACTTACACCAACTTGAACCGTCTCATTGGTCAAATTGTCTCATCCATCACGGCATCTCTTCGTTTCGACGGAGCTCTGAACGTGGACTTGACCGAGTTCCAGACCAACTTGGTTCCATACCCACGTATTCACTTCCCACTCGTGACTTACGCTCCGGTCATTTCCGCTGAGAAGGCTTACCATGAGCAGCTGTCCGTTGCTGAGATCACCAACGCCTGCTTTGAACCAGCCAACCAGATGGTCAAGTGCGACCCTCGTCATGGGAAGTACATGGCTTGCTGCATGCTCTACCGTGGAGATGTTGTCCCCAAGGATGTCAATGCTGCTATCGCTACCATCAAGACCAAGCGGTACGTTCACCCCTGAAATTCAGCTCTCTACCCAATTATAGTTTTATTTAATAATTCATTTACTTTGTTCTTACAGGACGATCCAGTTTGTGGATTGGTGTCCCACTGGTTTCAAGGTCGGTATCAACTACCAGCCACCGACGGTCGTTCCAGGTGGAGATTTGGCTAAAGTGCAGCGTGCTGTGTGCATGTTGTCCAACACCACGGCCATTGCTGAAGCCTGGGCTCGTTTGGATCACAAGTTCGACTTGATGTACGCCAAGAGGGCATTTGTCCACTGGTACGTCGGAGAGGGTATGGAGGAAGGAGAATTCTCTGAGGCCCGTGAGGACTTGGCAGCCCTTGAGAAGGACTACGAGGAGGTCGGCATGGATTCTGTCGAAGGAGAGGGAGAAGGCGGTGAGGAATACTAAACCACCGAGGAACTTCCGAGCAGCCCCAAATCAATTAGAAATCACCCTTTCATCTATCCAATTAATTGAGTCATTTAAAATTATCCCCTTTCCATTTGCTAAAAGCTAATTTTTCAGTATCCATTCCTAATTTTGCCACTACTTTTGCTATTTGTCCCAATAATAAAAATAATTGCATTGAAATGAAGGTGTGTGTTTTATTTGCGTATCAAACTTAAGTCTAAAGTGTAATAAGGTTAAAAGGGGAAACTTGTCTGGGATTTTAGTCGATGGAGAAGGAGTCGTTGTTGGAATTGTAGAAAATGTTGAGATTTGAGTTGTTGGTTGGACTCTCGTCTTCGTGTGTGGATGGAGATGCTGCTTCCTTGTCATTCCCAAGCATGAAAAGGTCAGCCTCAGACAGGACAAGTGTCTTGTCTCCTTTCATGGATTCACGGTACTTCTGAAGGTACAGTTTCAAGGGCTCGACGTAGTTGTCAAAACCCAAGGACTGCATGGCGTAGAGGATGTCCTCACCGTTGATCGTCTTACGCCGCTCCTGGTGACACCGCTCCGATGCCTCAGATGTAATGAAACTGACAAACTCACTCACGCACTCTTGCACGCACTCTCGAGCGTCCTTTGCAATCTGTGTCAACAACAAACTTCAAATACTACCAATAATACGAACTGTCGGTTACCTTTCCAGTTTTCGGAATGGCTTTTTTCATCAACCTCGCCACATTTGCAATGGGTAGGAACCGATCTTGTTCTCGCAAAACTCCCGTTCTGTCTGAATCCTCGTCATCGTCACGGCTATCTGGAAACGGGAAACATTTCATTATGAAACCTTGATAAAATTCAAAGGTATTTAGTGTTTAAGATGAAGGTGATTTACCGTCGTCTGTGATCAAGTACTGAGCTCCTCCATCGGATAGAAAGCTTCCTCCCAGATCCTCGTTCTCGCTGGCGCTGTCCATTTGGAGGCCGGTGACCCAGATCAAATGAGTAAAAGGTGGAATCAATCGATTGATCGATTAATTGGAAATTAATTAATTTCCACGCAATTGAATTTTTATTTTCAATCAATTCAACTTTATTTTCACCCGCTCAAAAAAAATTCCACCGTGCTTTGGGGTAAGAGAGAATTGCGGGAGGCCTTAGGACAGTCTGCGGAGCTCCCAAGAAATTCATGACTGGGCCCTGAATTTTTTAACCCGTTTGAGTTGTGAGACTGAATGAGTCAGGAAATTCTATTCCCTTTTTTTTAATTGAATTGAATTGAATTTATTTGAATGAAACTTTTTAGTTTACAACTTTTGTTTTCTTAGCCTTTTATCGTTATTAGTTAAATTTGTCGTTAAATTCATTGCCGCCGGGTCACGGAGATAGTCCTGATGACCCCGGCTGGGTCAAAAACATGGCCTATATCTCATAAACATGTAGGCCAGATACTTTACTTATTTTGGTTGAACATGTATTCCGCATTTAGTTTAGGATAATTGCACTGCACGCGGGTCAGCAAAAAGCGCCCGAAACGATTTCCCAGGAGCGATTCTTTCTCCAATTAACGTAATAAAATCAAAAATTTAAGGCCTATGCCGGGCTGAATTTTTTATGTTCAGCTGGCAGAGCCGAAGGCAAAATAGACAAACACAAAGCCTTGCATTGTCTTGCCTTTACACTTTTTGGCCCAAAAATTCAGGGCCTGCGGCCTGGCCTTGAATTTCTTGGGTGCACCGCAGACTGTAGTGCCAAAGAAAGTTCATTTTTCAGTCGTCGAGGCTCACGCGTAGGGAGACGACCTGAGAAGTTAATTAATTGCAGTTAATTAATACTTGGATTTTCAGATTGAATTCAACACTTGACACCTGGGACCTTGGCTGTGGTATGTTCATCTCTTTCAAGTCGGAAGTACATCTCATTTCTAATCATATGTTTACATGATAAGGTTTTGGAGAGGGGACATTCCTTTGTTAAGGAGACCCTTACTACCCGTGTTTCTGATGACCTTGGACCTTGGCTATACTGTCATCATTTTATAAATGGAGGATGATGACTTGGAGAAATGTAGCCCAGCTGAACTCATAGACAAAATCAGGAAGTTGAAGATCCACGTGAAGCAGCTCAGAAATGTGCTCCACAACAGATCAGAATTGGAAACGAATGGACCAAGCGCTAAGAAGGCGAAGAACGGAAGACCCTTTGATTTTTCCAAGTAAAAATATAATAAGCAGTACACCGTGGCCCTTCGAGAGATTGAATTAACTGTAATTTTTCATAGGCATCCACGACGACACGTGGCTTTGAAAATAGCGTACTTAGGCTGGGATTACCAAGGGCTCGCCTCCCAAGAAGATACCAATGAAACTGTCGAGGCTCATGTTTTCAAGGCACTTGCTCAATCCAAGCTAGTAGAGTCCATCGAGAAGGCAAACTACAGTCGATGTGGCAGAACTGACAAAGGAGTCAGTGCCTTTACTCAAGTAAGACGTCAGTAAACTAATTTAGTTGTACTCAATATACACTGATTAAGATCATGCTGCTTTGTCTTTAAGTCTAATTTACGTAAATGAAACTCCAGGTCTTAGCTCTGGATGTCCGATGCAAATGCACAAACGGCCTCAGTGTCACTCCGGCTCCAAACTGTCCAATGGAGTCCACGGCCCACCCCCAAGTACCATTGGATGAGGAAATCAACTACCCAAAGCTTCTCAATGGACTCCTTCCCAAGGAAATCCGTGTCATCGCCTGGGCTCCTGTTCCCCAACTTTTTTCAGCAAGATTCAATTGCGTCAGTCGAACTTACAAGTATTTCTTCCCAGGAGACAACCTGGACCTTCCCGTAAGCCAAATTCAAGGAATTCCTTCAATGGAACATTTTCATTTATTGCTTATTTTTAACACAGCGAATGAAAGAGGCGGCTGAATTTTTGGTGGGCACCCATGACTTCCGGAATTTTTGCAAATTGGATTCTGCTGGGATAAAGTCGCCAGTGAGGGAAATCTTCTCAATCACTTTCGAACAGTTTGACGAAGGAGTAGGGAGGAATATTTTCTTGGTGCAAATCAAGGGTCGAGCCTTCATTTGGCACCAAATTCGCTGCATCGTCGCCATTCTTTTCCTCGTGGGGAGGGGCTTGGAAGAACCGTCCATTGTGCCAAGGCTGCTGGACGTCGAGAACCAACCGAATAAACCCCAGTATGCAATGGCTGTTGACTTTCCATTGGTACTCTTTGATGTTGACCATGGCGACATTCCTTGGGTCATTGACCGCGACACTGTTCGATATGTACTTCGGGACTTTCATCGGACGTGGATTCAACACGCAGTCAAGTAAGCTCAGAGAATTGAGTGGACACTCGGGTAAAGTTTGATTTTTTTTGGATTAGGGCCGCAATGGTGGAGGATATGATGAAGAGTTTGGAAATCGTAACTGGAGATGAAATGGAGAACGGAGTTGATGCTTTGCTCATGGGAACATCACCAAAGAACTACAAGCCTGTTATGACACGACCTGTTTGTCTTCGGGCACCAGATATTGCACCACTGGAAAAGTAAAATACAATGCATTTATTGCAATGGTACTGTGAACTCTGCTCCATTGAAATTCATTTTGAAAACATCAATTTTCGTGAATTTACGAAAAGTCAGGGTTTTATGAAGGATTAGGAAGTTCAACGGAGCATGCGAGGTCCACCACTGCTGACTTTTTCAATCGTCTCAAAATGCTTTCGAGCACTTTTAATGTTGACCAGCATTGCGGCAGAAGCTGTTGGGAAAATCAAAGTTTCGTTTCAAGACAGTGATCGTGTAAAATGCACAAAAAGAGGATCTTACGAAGAACGTGGTCTGACGTGATGACCATGACGTAAGTGTTGGGAGTGAAGATGTCGATGAAGGCCGCAAAGAGTGAATTCCTGACTTCCATGCTCTGGAACTGAGCTGCTAGTTTGCTACACGAAAGTTTGAACTGTTTGATGATATTGGACACTTTCTCAAAGCGGTGAGGGTCCTTGTGAGTCTTTCGCTGCGCATGGGACACAACCAGGAAGGTCGCTCGCTCGAAGAGAAGGACCTCATCAGCATCGATGATAGTTGCAAATTCCGAAAGAGAGTTTTCCAGTTGACGCACGTTTGGAATCAGAGAGTAGACGATAGAACTCCAGGCCTTGTACAGGGTCTCGTCCCAAATGGAAGTGCGGAAACAAGTGCAGTCGAGGGGTTTAGAGAGACGTTTCAAATCATCACGTCGTGTAATAAAAATCTAAACAATAATCACACTTTAAGTTTGATGGAGGCCTTTAGCTTATATAATAATGGCAATCAACCATGACTCATGACTTACAAAGTCTCTTTGTTCCTCTTGCACCAGGTCCATTTTGTGAATGAGGCAAAAGATCTTTGCCTGTGGAGAGTTCTGGAGAATTGCTTCCAGACATGATTGGTAGTAGTGCATGTCCTGCAAAATAAGACTCATTCAAGATTAAGAACACCTTAGGTTCAATGAAGAACTACTTTTGAGCTACCTTTTCCAGTTCATGTGACTCAACGTCAAAGACATAAATGAGCACCTCCACATTAGAGAAAATGTTGTCTCTCTGAGAAGCAAAGTAGTTTTCCATGAAGGCTTCTTGACCTCCGCAGTCCCACAAGTTCAGAACCAAATTACCCAGGAATCGGACATGAGAATGTTCCACGTCGACTGAAAATGAAAAAGGTTTTAAAGCAGGTCAACTTAGAAACCCAGTTTCAAGATTTCTTTCATTTGTTTGTCCTTTTCCTTCCTATACTCTTACCCCAGCTTCCATTTTAGAATTCAGTTAGCTGAATATTAGTGTAAATGTAATGACTTACTTGTAGCTCCAAGTCTCCGAGTATCCCTTGCAATGTAATTTGCAAATATGATTGATCTCATACTCGTCTTCCCAGAGCCACTTTTACCCATCAAAAGAACCTGGAAATGGAATTAGAATTAGCAAGGCATGACCCCTACAATGTAAAATGCTTCATCGCTTTTGTGTAATGGTAATGGATTGAATTGTATATTCCTCACCTTTTTCTTCATGTTGACAAACTGTGGCTGTTGAGTATTGCTGAATTGATTGAAAATCAATTACCGAATCGCAATTAGAATTAATTGATGGAGGTGTATCTCTCTGTTTACTTCTTCAGCTGGGCCTTGGGTAATCCGCGGAGGTTTCGCGGGCGGAGGTTCGCAGAGGAAATCCGCCCTGCGGAGGAAATCCGCGCAAAACTGCGCTTGAAAATCATTTTCTCAAGTTATATTAGGTTATATTATATTATAACCTAATATAACCTATATAATATACACAATAATAATAAAATAATCTCGCCCTTATTCTAACGCACTTCCTCACTTACGAGGAGTTTTGGGCGGAGTTCCTCCGCGAACCTCCGCCCGCGAAACCTCCGCGGATTACCCACGGCCGTGTTTTAGGGATGCCCATTAAATTCCATCTTTGAATCCAGCCTGCTCCATCCATCCATGAAACAGATGAGATACTCAGCTGTTTCTCACACGCTTGACATCCTATACATGTCAATCGTGACCTTACGACAACGAGGTCAACCGGTCAATCCACGAGCAATAAAGAGGCACTCCTGTCACTCCCATTCATCTCCCGTGAATCTCGGCAACCTCCTGTAAACTAATTGCATGGTAAGACCAGCTGTTTCTAATTCAAATGAATTTGGATTGACCCAGGTACTTTCCTTCTGCTTTATTTGTTGCAGACTATTGACTATCGTGTCATGAGTAACGGATGCTGAGTACGTAGCAAGAAGAAACAGGGGACAAGCAATAAGAAATTGAGCGGGGTGGAGACATATCAAAGACGGCCTCTCTGAAGAAGTCAGGTGACAATGTTCCGGAAATGCTGCCATTGTTGTCCAATGTTGCTGTTTGACTGCCTCCGTTGGATGAGCCATAACCCCTTCTGGTGGTTGATTAGAAATGCCATTCTCCTTGTTGTCTACTACCTCCTCTCAATCGGGTTGACATTCTACCAAAATCATCTCCTCAAAGAAATCAAGTTTCCTCTGGTCATCGTCGTCTGCCATCTCCTATTCAAGTTTATCCTGGCCAGCTTCCTCAGACTGAGTTACGAAGTATGGACGAAGAAGAAGCGGGTGCTCCTGAATTGCTCCACTTGGTTCAGTGCGCTGTCTCTCGTTGGGATCTCAAGTGGACTGGACATCGCCGTGTCCAACTGGAGCCTTGAATTTGTGACTGTGTCTCTCTACGTGATGACCAAGAGCTCTTCAATAATTTTCATAGTAATCTTTGCCCTGTTCTTTGGACTGGAAGAGAGGCACTGGTCACTCTTCTTCATCGTCACTCTAATATCCGGCGGACTTTGTCTCTTCACCTTCAGAAGCACTCAGTTCCACTTGCTCGGATTTTCTCTCGTCTTGACTGCATCAGCACTAAGTGGCCTCAGATGGTCAATGGCACAGATGATCATGCAGAGCAAGAGCAAATTGGGCCTGGAGAATCCATTGGATCTGATTTACCACATCCAGCCATGGATGCTAATTGGTGTTGTGCCCTTTGCACTTTACTTTGAAGGCCTGGAGTTTGCAAAACTCGTGACTGGTGACCAAGTCCTGGTTACATCGGATGGTCCCCCAACAACAGAGGAAGAACCGAAGCTTCTAATTTACGCAGTGCTCATTGGTGCCTTGATGGCCTTCTTTATGGAGTTTAGCGAATTCCTCTTTGTGTCGTACACCTCCAGTCTCAGTCTAGCAGTCGCTGGGATTTTTAAGGTAAGCAGCTGAGCAGTGTCAAATCTTTCATTTTTTTGATGAGTTGCCTGTACACGTTTGTTTTTTTCTCCGGCAGGAAATTTGTACAATGGTACTAGCTGTGATATTCAACCACGATGTCCTCTCCCTCGTCAACTTCTTCGGACTGTTGCTCTGTCTCTCAGGAATTTTCGCCCATTTGTACTTCAAATTCACGAAAATCCAGAGAGCAGAGGCAGACGCGACGTTGCTGAAGGAAGATGACTTTCCACTCCTGATGAAGACACTACATGAATCTGACGAAGATGGAGAAGCAGCCTGAACATGAAGTCATTCCCAACTGTTCAGCCAATGACCATCATTCCCAAAGACTTTTCAAATAAATCAAGGTATTTTTATTATTATTTTCTAATCATCACAGTATGGAGTGGACTAAAATGGAGTGCTGTCGAGTGTCGATGAGGAAATGGAAAGTTATGCTGGTGGCGGTGGTGGGCATTGGTAGCCACAGTATCCATAGCAAGTACACCTTCGTCCTGCATTCGGTCCGTCCTCCGGCAATATAACTGAAAGCAAAAGTTGTTGTGCCTCATGCATTACAATGGATTAGTTTAACGTTTTCTACTCACCTCCTCCACTCGGACAGCCAGGAAAAGGAATCCCTACAAATATATTCATTTAGTCACGTTTAATTGTTGCTAGTTTTTCTAGATTTCTTACAATTGGTTCCAGAGGGGAGTGGATTCGGTCCATTCACCAGAGCTGGTCTGCAAGTCCCAGGAGGAAGGACGGTGGTGGGACTTGATACTTTGGTGCAAATGAATCCGCAGTGACCCCAGCAGTGGCAGTTCTGGGTAGGGGTGTTTCTAGTTCCACTGCAACCTGGAGAAGACTCCCAAGTTGACCCCGGTGGTAGAGTCGGTGGAGGGCAGTTTTCTCCGAGTGCAAAGACGAGGAAGAGGAGGAGTAGAGTTTTCATGTTGGGTTGTAAATGCGTCTCCAGTTGCATTCCTCTGCCTGGACAAGTTTCCTTTTTATGGAGAAGTGGGGCATGGACTTGCATAATTCATTACCAATCCGGCTAGATCTCGACGTTTCTCAGAGTCAAATTAGATTTGAGGACACGGGGGAACGACGGAGGCGTGTGTTTCCATTTCTCATTCAGATGAGGCTGGAGAAGGAAATACGCAGGGACGTTTGTATAATAATGAGTTTATTTCTTCTCATGCAAGGTCAATTAGAGAGAGAGCTATGGTTGAAAATAGAGGTTGATTAAATTAAAAGTGCTTAAAGTGCTTCCGTGTATCACAAAGTTTAAGGTAGATGCTGGAGGAAGGAGTTCAGTACGCAAAGCGCACTGCCCCTAAGGTACACTGACTCAAAGAAATACTGCCATGCGATAACTCATGCAAGATGCCAGGTAACTCCAAATCCTGACATCACAAGGGCCCAATGTGTCCATTTCCTGGTCGTACTCAAAAGTCCTTGAAGAGATCCTGCTCGTTGTCAGAGACTCTCCGCATATTCCAGGAATCTGGGTACTCTTCAAAGTTGTTTGTGTCCCCATCTGAAGTGACTTTTGGGATGATTGGGGCCTACAAAAGTAACAAAAGGTCAAATGGGAATGTCAACAAGGTATTATAGCAAGGTTTACACTCACCCTTAGTCTCCGTTCATTAACGTCAGACCAATCATACTCTTCGAACCAAATGTGATCTTTCACATCTTCAGCGCCGTCCTGGGAAACAAAAGTCAAAGAGTTAGGAATTAATATTCCGAAAGATATCCCATGTTAATGTCATGTATATCAAATTCGTCGTGTTACCTCTAGATTTCCAAGTCTCCTTGTTGCGTCAACGACGAGGAGTCTCCTGATGAGGTCTTCTGCCTGAGGGTCTGAGATACTTGACCATTCGACCTCCGCCCTTAGAATCTTCTCGTATTTGGAGAGTGCTTGGGGTAGTGCTGGGTCATCGTCGTAGAATGGTGCATACCCAGCTAGCATTTCAAAGATAAGGACGCCAAAGGCCCACCAATCCACCCCTTTGGTTTGACCTTCGTTGAGGAGGACTTCAGGGGATAGGTACTGCACAGTTCCGCAAATCGTGTATGTCCTGATAAAGTGAAACAAGGAAATGCAATTTGGGTGTTGAGAGAGGGATTGAAGTGTTGACATGTACCTGTCGTCTACTTCCTTGGCGAATCCAAAGTCTGTTAATTTAAGATGGCCTTGTCTGTCCAGCAGGAGGTTTTCAGGTTTGAGATCACGGTAAATGATGTGTTGGGCATGGAGGTACTCAAGGGCACAGACGATTTCAGCGGCGTAAAAGGAACCTGCAGAAGATGAAATGAAAGTGATTGATGTTGAAATGGACAAGTGTTTCAGTGTTTCAGTGTTTCAGTGTTTCAGTGTTTGTGAATGTTACTTGTGGCGGATGAGAATGAGCCTGCTTTGCGTAGATATGAAAAGAGTTCTCCACCGCAGACATAATCAAAGAGCATGTAGATGTTGTACTGGTCTTTGAAACTCCATTTCCTAAAAGCAACAATGGAGTCAACAATGGCAAAAGGGATTCCCCAAGGGTTCCTTTTACATGTTGATGATGAAGTTGTGTTTGACTTTTCTGAGAATTTTCTTTTCATTCTTGACGTGTTCCACTTGGTTGAGTCTGATGAGGTCGTAGAGTGAAAGGATCTTGAGGGCCCCGTAGTCCCCACTGTTGGAATCCTGGACCAATACCACTCGCCCAAAGGAACCCGCACCTGGAACCAATCAAAACAAACATTCGTCACAATCAGCGTCTGTTTACTCAAGAAGAACTTCGTCGTTGTCTGTCGCAATGGCCGCATTCCACTCCTTGTCCCCCACCCACTCCCACACATTCTTGGCAGTGACCCTCCAGGGAGGGAGTAATTACATCCCTGATTAATGGTGGCAAACTCATCCCAAATCAAAGAAACAACATATAAACCCTACTCCCACACATACTACTGCCACCATTGACCCAGCATGGAGTTCTCAGCCACCTGGGAGTGGAACTGAGAGTGGAACTGAGAGTCAGTGAGAGTTCAGTTGTCAAATACATGAAATAGTGGCAGAGTTGTTTCATTTTGTTCTTAGCCTTGACCTCCACCTCCACTTTGACCTGAGGAGATTCCTTTGTGTTTATTTAATAAAGCCATGCCAGGTGTCTCCTTCTCTTTCCATTTGTTGATACTCAGTCATTCGGATCTTCGGAAGAGTAGGATTCGTAGGATATACGGAAGGAGGTGAAAGTAAATATTTGGACAGGGCTTTAATTGGGGAAAACTCATTTCTTTGAAAGAGAAAAACAGACGCCTTGCTCCTGCGGATGAATGGAGTTTGTCTTGGAAAGTTTTTTAATTCTGAAAGCCTCGTGTGGGGTTGCTGTAAATGAACTTTCCTTCCTTTGTTTCCTGCTTCCTGCGATCATTTCCTCAAAGGCCTTTGCAATTACTCTTCTCAATTGAGCTGGAAACTTCCCTCCTCCCCCGGCTGCTTTCAATTAAGGCTCCTTTCACCAACTTTCCTTTTGTGGCTCAGTTACGGCCATGATGATCCCATGAACTACCCTCCATGGAGCAGCCCAATTACACGGACGTGAGATTGGAGTACAATGAAGGTCTCTAATTGGAAGGGACCCTCCATTCCCTCCATTCCCTCCATTCCCTCTATACTTGGCCACTCAATGACTCAATCAAAAGAGTAATGGCGGACTTCCCAAAGAGAAACTGGCTCTGAATATCCTTAGTTTGCTAAACAGGGGGTTGACAGAAGCGTCCTTGATCCGAAAATGCAGTGGAATGATTTATATTTTCAGTTGGATTTGGGTGAGTGGAACTACTCATGAGAATGGCGACGGGTGTGTAGAAACAAAGGACCAGGGAGCCGATGTGCTGGATTTATTCCCCTCTGAATCGGGTCAGGATCCTAATTCTGCCTTTTGCATGCGGCAGCTGATGAGATCTCTTGAGATTAGTTGAGATGATGGGGGATGGGGTTATGACTTGTTGTGACAAATGTTCCATCCGCCCAATCCGAATGTTATTTCAGAGTGACATACTTAGGGACAGGGTTGAATGGCCATTTCCATCATTACGGAGGACTGTGAGGCTTGTCGTGTGTGTTATTAGTGTTGTACCAAGCAGGATTTAGAGTGTAATTTATGGTAACAAAGGGCTTTGTGCGGAACCTGTTGGAACCACGTGGCTCTTTAGACTGAATCGCTGTTTGTCTATTCTTATCCCCAGGGAAAGGCCTAGATTTGAGATAATAAAAACGGAAGATGAGAATCCCATTGTCTCTCAAACCCATCAACTTGCCAAAATGAGGATTCGAGAGTTCATTTGAAATGGGATTTCCTTTTGAAAGAACTCGGCTTAAACCAAAATCCCTCCTTCCAGCAGGAAATTAAAATCCAGGGACTTATGGAGGTAGCTGGAAGGAAAACAAGTTTCCATTTCCTCGGTTGATGAGCTTCGCCGCCGTCAGTTCTGTCACAAGTGCAGAATGGCCAAATATTTGTACAGCAGTCAAAAGGACGCTTTCATTTTCGCATCTCCGCAGTTGTAGAATCACAGCACTTCCTCATCAACGGCCTTCCGCCAAATGGCCACAAGACAACTCCCCGTTCCCACCTCGTCATAAATGTCACCGCATTTGCCAAAGGAAATCCCCACCCCGCTTCCACAGAAACAACTATTAGATCCAATTTGCCAAACTGCTTCCCCTGAATTTGTAGTTATGGGGCTTCATCTCCCATCAGTCCATCAACAGTCCACAAAGGGTGTTGACGAAAGGCCAAGGGATGGCTTCCACAAAACCCTCCATTTACCTAACATTGACAAACTTTACTTTACTCTACTTTATGGGAAGAAATGGTTGGAAATGAAGTTTCAAGGGCAGGATTAGGTTCTTGGCAGTCGGAGTTAAACGAAGTCGGATGTGTTTTGAAAGGATCATTCACCAACATGGGAATATCGAAGGGGCGTCTGTGGGAAGAAGAAGAAGAAGAAGAACTGTTAAGTTGGTGCTAAGAAGCACTGCTCCTTTTATCATTAACACTCCAAAGTGTTTCCACGTTATAACAAATCCACTTCCGGCCAACTGTCGCTTCCCTGCCTGTTGCTTTTGTGCTTATGTTCTCTTTGCTTACAGTACCCATCTGCTACCCAGTCTTAAGGACCATAAAATTTAAGAGCTTCTCAAGTGCTTTGAAGGCTAGGCTGTGAGCCATCCTTTCCTGATTCACAATGCCCTTGACTACTCCTCTGTCTGACCCCAGGTCAGGAGATCTTTGGCAAAGAGAGTTGTATTCATAAGTTTATACATTGAGTCATAAGTTGTGTGAATGATGTGTTACAATGGTAAGTTTATTTCTGCCACCGCCTCCTTATTTATTGGTTTTGAATGACTCGGTTTGGCTGGGTGGGATAGTGGGTATTCGTTAATGTCTGAGATGAAAGGAACTAAGGTCAAATCTTGGTGAATCTTATTTTTAGCTAGTGTTCATCGGTTTCTTATCGTCGGATCCTCATCACTCCATTACCCCTCCTCCCTCCCATCCACTATGCATCTCACTCATCCTCTTGGCAATTCGACACAAATGAGAACCAGCGCATCATTATGGCCAGGAATAAATCCCGGGATTCCCAGTGGATGTTTGTGCTTGATGAAAGAAGGCCATTGTCCTTACCAATGGTTTTGATGACCTCCAAGTCTTCCAGGGTCAGGGCTGAGTCTTCCTCACTACTGTTAGAGTTGCATCTACTCACAGGGGACGGCTTCATCATCATGGACTGGGATTGGCTGCACACTCGCGCTGCCATGGAGCTCAGGCCTTCCAGAACACGACGCACCTGGGTCACTTTCCGACCAAGGTTCTCGTCCACAGACTCCCAAACACTCGGGCCACTCACGGCGGAGTCAACGGCTTGCAGGAGCTTCGCAGTGGGCACGGAGGGACACTTGGCTGACCTGGAAAACAAAAATCGATTTCTTCTAACTCCAATCCATCATGGGAGTGCGTGAGAGCGTGAGGGAAACAAGAAAAAGACGCTGCTGGAGCTGGAAGGGAAGGACACAGCAGAGGGGCAGTGTGCTACTATTATAAGGACAGTGACAGAAGAGGTGACGTTTTGTCTATGCTTACCAGTTCATACAAAACTCGATTGTACACGGTGTTTGTTTTCTGTTTTGTTGTTGTCAGCTATTGGAATTTGATGAGCGGAGGGTGTGCTTTCTCTTGCTTTCACCTAAAATGACGCACCTTGTGCTTCTTTCTCAGTTTACTTGTGTGTTGGTTGATTCCTCGAGGGACTTGCTCTTCTTTCTGGCTTGGAACTGTTGCTCACGGCTTGCTTTTATAGAGACAGCGATCCCCACGGCCGGCAGTGAAAGTGCTCCTGCTCCAGCATGTTGACTCGCCGTGATGTCTGGGTAGGCTTCAAGACAGGCTGGCTACGGGGGGCTGTGGGGAATGGAGACTCTGCTTGTTAGAACAAACGACTTCAAACTAACAAACTTCAGAATGCTCCATCCCCCCGCTGGGAATACCAAGAGCCCTTAATTATTCACAAGGCTTTCTCCAGGGCTCCTCAATGACTCAATAAAGAAGGTCCTTTATATTTATACGGGAGTCAAGGAACTCTTGGATTGGTTGAAATGACATTGGACTGGATTAGAGTGTCATCCACCTCCCCCAGCCCTAATGATGATTATTGCCTAATTAATTCCAACACGTAACAACAACTGTGTTTTTAGTTCAATGCCATTGACAACTTTCCAGAGTGAGTGATGTGTAATTGGACGCTGTCTTGTCGCCTTGTCTGTTGACATCTCACAACAAACCAATCGAAGGAAGGGTGTGTTCCGTAATGCTTCCAGTGTCATCACCTCCTCTTTCATCTGACTAATAAATCAAAGGGTTAATTAGGCTAGTCAGGAGTAAACAAGAAAGAGGATCTTCCAATTACTTGGGCTGATGACCCACTTGGAACATCCTTTAACTGAAGGCTGGTCGTTTTCTTTCAAAGTCCTTCTGCCCCACAACACACCATTATTCATCATGTCACGAATCAAGGGCCTCTTCCCTCAAATATAAACTCTTGGATTCCACTCTTTGCAAGATTTTGGATGTTTACCAAAGGGATTAATTGGATTTGCAGCTAATCTACATGATTTATTCTTTACAATCAGAACTCAAAGGGAAATGGAAATGGCCTTCTTGCTAAGTGGAGGGGAACATATTAATATTTAAGTTATTAATAGCAGTTATTAATATAACTATTAATACTTCCGGTTATGGCGGACTCAGTAGGTCTGACGTGTGTCTCCCTACGTCCCAGAAAGTGTCAAGTTGTCATTTTGGAAGACGCACAGGATAGTGTCACTCTGGTTCAGTTGAATCTTGGCAGTGGGCAGATGGAAGTCCCCAGAAATCAATTGGAGCGTTACCTAAGCCAGGAATAACGCTAGAAAGTAGCAAAAGCCATTTTGGACAGGTGGAACGGAAAACCCGAAAGAACAAGGGAGAGATCACATCAGACTTTCTGTCGCTTCGCCAAATCACACGCTCTCAGCCACACGGCGAAGAATGAAACATGGAAATTAGACCATAAACCAAATTATGCTCTAAGGTGACTCCGCACTTTCCAAAAGCTAACAACAATCTGGAATAGAAAATGGAAAAGAAAGCGCCTTGGCTGGAGAAAGAAGGGAGAGTGGCTCTTCCCTCATGTGGAAAGTTTTTCCCTTTCTCCTTCCAATTCAATTTGGACTACTTTCACCCACACATTCCTTCGCCCTTTGACCTTTACAGTTCAATTCTAAAATTCTGTCATAAGAGCCCTCGCCTCTGATCTGTAGAGTCTTTTATTCCTATTTGGAATGGTTCAATTTGTGTACATGGCGTTGAGATTTGTGGTGACAATGAAGAGGTCGTGAACCACTTGGCTCCTTTTCCCTTTCCTTATATTTTGGGATGTTAAAGTCCGTTGATTGAAGATTGAAGAAGAGTAAACAATGGTTGAATTTTATGAGACAAAAGAGCCCATTAGGTCCCACGGAAGAGGACATTAAAAGCAGGCGACGACAGTGGCTGTGAATGACAGGGAACAACTGGAAGAGACCCAGTTCTTAGGCCTGGAAGTTGAATGGGCGACAGGTGGAAGGAGCTATTCATTTGGAATCATAAATGGAAAATGCATGTCCGTCAACAGACCGTTTATTCGGACTGAGTCATTTGAGGCTGATGATGAGGCTGTGCTGATGCTTCCGTGTTCCCCAAATGGAGACAGGCGGAAGAAGACAGAGAAACAGATCGACATTCAACGTTTTACAACCAAAACAAATGAGTCACATCTGGATGAAGTGGAGGATGTTAAAAGGGAATCTGTTTTAGTGAACTTTATGGGTTAATTACTCTCCTTTCCTTAGAGACTGGGCCATGGTTCAATTAGAGAGGGATTAATGAGAAAGGCCGGGCATTGCTCTCTCTCTACATTTGCTAAATGCATCCTCCGCTTTGTCTAAATTTAAGTATCGTTGTCACTCCTTCCTCCGTGGCAGTTGAGTTATGAACCAGGAAGGAGTTGACACAGTTGGCAGAGCTCACTCATCTCTCCAATCCAGATTAATCGAATGATTAGGATCCACCCGGGGAGGGCTGCTTCCTCCGGTGTAGCAATGATTTATTCCAGAGCACCTTAGCTACAAAGTTCATGTCCTGCAATGTGTGGAGAGTATAAATAGAAGGACTTCCATCATCCCATAATCACTCCACCTCCACCTAAGTCCATATTGTTTACACCCTCAGTCGCCACTTACGCTCTTCACACGCTCATCAACTCAAATGATGGATTGGAATTCTAAACAAAAGGAGCATTTCCCCTTTGTCCTTGAATCTGGCCTCGTTCCACACTGCCTGAGGCAATGAACCGTGGAGGTGGAGTGAGGAATGAGGTTCTAATTGTGGCTATAATGGAGTCATCACTCAAAGCAAACAGGCACAGCAGCATACATTATTCATCATTCAGGGAATCTAATTGCGGAGGCTACAAAGGTACGAGATTCACGGCCAGATGAAGGACCCGAGAGGAACGGCCAAGAATGACCACCACTCGGGGGATGGTGAAAGCAGAAAAGCGCGAGTGGAAGTGGGCGCTGTGGGAACTTCCGATCCTACAACCGAACATCAGCGTCAGAGTTGAGTGAGTGTGTTGGATATTAGAGCAAATGTGGAGATTCATTTCTTCCCCAGAAGAGCCTTTGCAGGAGGAATTAATGGCAACGACTGGTGAGGCGAATTGTCTTTGGCAGCTCTGGAAATGAAGGAAAAACAAATTAATAATTGGTTAGGTTGAAGGGTCAGTTGAAGGGTACTCTTACAAGTATCTCGTCAAGTCTTCGATATCCACGAGCATCGAGTCCTGCTCCATGTGGAGCTCATCACGATCCAATAACATTGAAACCAGCTTCTCATTCAATTCTGAAAATAAAACAAAGTTGCCAGTATTTCCGGGCTCTGTGACGTGCGGTGACGCTTGTGGATGTTTTTGTGACTGTGAGACCGACCTTCGATATGCGTGTGGAGATCATTGACGATGACTTGGAGCTGAGCCACGTTCATTTCTGTTAGCAGCTGACGACTCACACGGCGTCGTTCTGGGGAAAGGGTAACGCCCACTTTCTGCAACGAGTTACGCACCATCTCCGTTATCGGGGAGTAACGACGCTTCTCCTTCTCCTGTGAAAACAAGCCATGCCAATTAACAATTAAGACGAATGACTCCGTGTCTTGTTAGTACGTGTGACATTTGTAACTTTGCGAGGTCCTTTGCCTGCGAGAGAGCTTGTCGTGCATCAGCCTGGAGTCGTGCTTGCCGAGCATAAAAATCCTCAGATCCCTCCCCACCTTGAGCCTGCCATGCAATTTCCAATTAAATTTCAATTTAACACGGAACACGGAGGTGAGGTTTCCCTGCCTTTGTGTTTCCTGTTGCAGGAATGAAGGGAAGACTCCCTGGTTGCGTCTGCTGACTGCCCTTGACCTCCGTGTCAGAGCCAGGGGACTCACTGTCCGATGCTGTTTCATTCATGAAACAAATCTGAAGATTCATACCTATGAATACAGCATAGAGACATTTAGCTCAGAGATTCCGTAGAGGCGCAGATGGCCAAACTCCGCAGATGGCCAAATGAAGGGCTTACTTGACTGGAGTCTGGAATGAAGACTTGGTTTGCGTCCTGATTTCTCCAGCATTTCCTCCGATTCCAGGGCTAGCCGCCGTCTAATTTCATCTCGATCTGACCGTCGCTATAAACAACAAATGAATTCAGTTCAAGATAACTTTCCATCTTGAGTATATCCTGGCATTTCATTTTCCCATCAAATGTCAACCTCCTAATGAGTTTGTATCGTGTGCCCTAATTCTCTGTTCTTAATTACTTGGGGGCTTTGATTCCTGAACACGTTCCATACAGTGGCCCTGCTAAACTTGTCTGTCACATCCTCATCTTCGCTCTCTGAACTGGACGAGGAGTGTGATGAATGAGTTCCATTGTCAACTCCCAGTGACCTCAGTTCGTAGACGCCACCACTTCCGGTTCCAGACTTCTTTCCCCATCTGGAATTGCCGATGAGATTCTGCTCTTCATTGTTGTTGGACCCACGGTGGGGAATCTGGAGTTTGGGTTTGAAGTAACTTGACAGAGTTCGCTCTTTCTCACCGCCGCGGTTGTCCTGACCCTGAGCATCTTCAGTCTTGATTTGTGTGTATTGCTCAGTCTGTAGAGGGTTCTTGTGCTGTAGTTTCTGTGTGACTGTTGACTGGAATTCGATGAGACTTGACTTGAGTTCCTGGAGAGATTCTGAGTTCCTGAAGTGCGTGACATTTGCATTGATGGAGTCCTTGAGTCGCTCCGAGTGGACCTTGAGGCTACTCAAGGCAGAGCTCAGCATATTCCTAAACTTGACCTGGAGTGACCCTGGAGTTTACCATCCCTAACTGGAATGGAACGAATAATGGTGCTGTAGCTATTGTAAAAATGATGAAAAGAGGCGTAATAAATTGAAAGTTCTGACTGGTGCGCTTCCCTTTGTAGTCTCATGCTCATGCACAACTTCAATCCCACTTGGAAATCAATAATTAACAATTACGATCAAATTAATGTGCTTAAATAGGTTAAAATTGCATGTGTAACAGTAGAAAACCTAGAAGATGTGGTAATTGTTGTAATTTAGTAATTTAGAAATGGTTGCCTGAATGCTTATTCTTGCTGTTTGATTGTCTTTTGTTAGACCTTTGTTGGTGGCTGGGGTTCTTCCTGAGTGTCGTAAGTGTCATAGGNTTAAATAGGTTAAAATTGCATGTGTAACAGTAGAAAACCTAGAAGATGTGGTAATTGTTGTAATTTAGTAATTTAGAAATGGTTGCCTGAATGCTTATTCTTGCTGTTTGATTGTCTTTTGTTAGACCTTTGTTGGTGGCTGGGGTTCTTCCTGAGTGTCGTAAGTGTCATAGGTGAATGTGTAGAGGTCAGAGATGAACCTGGAGTCCTTCTTGTAGTGGCGATACTTTGGATCCAGATTGTATCGGAGGAACATCTTCAGATTAACTTCTTTTGCTCACTTCTCGATACCAATTCGTCTTCCTTGGACGGAATTGGTTGATGACTTTTCCTGAATTTCGGCAACTCACTCTGATCCTTTGGTTCTTTGATGAAGATTTTCGACAGTAAAAAAGTGATGGTGATGGGGATACTTGATCATCAGAGCATGATGGAGGAATGGAAGTGAAGGGAAGCGGAATGACGATGAAGCTCCTGGGGGCTCCATTTCGGCATTCCTTTGTGCCCATTGGACACTCAACACCTCCCAAAACACTTTCACTTCCGGTACCAACAATCCACTAATTACAGGCATTCGAATAAATACAAATCGAAACTGCTTACCTTCCGTTCTTCCTCCTTGGCCAATCGCAAGTGGTTCTCAATGGCGTCAATGTCAATCCGAGGAAGGTTCGTATCCAGATCAGACAAATCTGCAACAAGACAATAACTCACCCATTGGATTGACCATTGGATTGACCATTGGATTGGCAGGTGGGTTCCACTCTTACCGAACTTGTCCCTGAGCCTGTTCTCCAGGAATGGCATTGACCTCCTGTTGACCAGTGCAGTCTCCTTGTTTATTCGTCCCCTGGGGGAGTGCGATGGACTCCCGACATGCCTCTTCCGCACGAGTGGCGACACTCCGTTGACGGAGTTGATTTGCTGCGTGTCCGTGGAGAGAGACTTCCCATGGTAGGACAGTGGTCGCTGTTCAGAGGAGCCCATGCGCATCATCCGCTCGTTGAATTCCATCTTTTCCTTCTTGGCTGCAGGGCTGTTGTTCCTGAGGTTGGCGTTCTCAACTCGGTTCGGGACTGGGTGTCGCATGAGGAAGTGCTGGCGACGCATGGCTTCAGGAGTATTGGGAGCTGACGTCTGGCCGTTGCTCCGAAGGGAAGGATGGGCCTTGACCTGGTCAGCTTTAGTTCCTGATAAATAAGCATCAGCCGGCATCATGGGGAGTCTTGACACGGAGTCAAAGTCTGTCAGGATGTCCACCTCCTCCTCTTCGTTCAAGTCTCCGTTGTTGTTGTACCCAGTGAATGGAGTTATTGGCTCAGCAGGTTGTAAGCACAATCTGGAATAACGTATAATGTCATACCAAGCATAATAATGTATAACCTCCAAAGATTTGTCACCTTTGTTGTTGTATTCCATGGTGGGAAATGCGACCAGAATTCTGTACGACGTTTTGACTCGTCACTAATGCCTCTCCTTCCGTCTCATTCAAGTTCATTGTCCTTCCTGCAAACCACATAAATTGAATTAGCCAATGACAGGCAAGAGAGGTCAATGATTCCTGTACATCCTCCAGTTTTGGAGAGACAAAGGGCAACTAGATGAGTTCCTCCGTAGTGTCCTGTTGAGTGTCAGTTTGTTTCCGAAGTGCCCTCTTGATGCATACTTCCTTAAGGGTTAGGAAGCAGAGGCCACACATGAGGCCTGCGAGGAGGCCAATCACAATGAGACTCAGAAGCAGCAAGTCCATGGAGTGTCAAGACAAGAGACAGACACTGGCATAACACTCTCCAGCCATCCTAACACAGCCATCGAACAAGGAACAGATGGAAGACAAAAATACTTTTGGAAGAGTTCCATCTCATGCTATGCTTATGCAGAATGACAGGAGGGGAATTACTCCAGCAGGAACAACACCCTCCTTCCAATCCTAAAAATTAATGCAACGGAGGACCCTTCAAACCATGATCTTGGGATAGCCGATGATTACAACTGATTACTTTTATTCCTTCTCCAAGGTAGACTCAGAAATACTCTGGACGGCGTTGAACCGACTATTATCCCGACCCCTCTCCCGACTTTTACCTTTAAAATGGACAGTTTAAAAGTGTTGCGAATGTTTTTTTGTAATTGAGTGTGAGTCTGTTTGTCATCAATTGAGTTCAATTGAATTCCCATGTGGGTCAAATAGACTGGAAGTCCAGACAGGATGAAGTTTGGAGAAAGGAGAAACCTTTGGATAGAAAATGAATTTATGCATTGTTCATTGCTTCCGAGTGACTCTTGTGAATGTGTGTCAAGGGACACCTGCTGGACAGACCAAAGGACAAAAGAACAAAAGAATTCCATGGAAAAGGATTGGAAAAAGAATTCCTTAAAAAGAAAACCTTAAGGTTTTATGCTGGAAATCCCCAAACCGCAAAGTCCGTAATCCTTTTGCTTTCACATTGCTTTCCCTTCGCCTACGCACAAGTCCCTCTGGATCAATTCTATTGGACTTTGGCCATCCGCCCAGGCACAGAGAGTGACGTCTCTCTATTATTCCATTATTGATTAGTGTCATTTTGACCTCAAACCCAAATTAACAGCTCCATTCCTCCAGTGCAGTACACAACATCACAAGGACAATGCTAAAGAAGCCTTATGACTTTCTCTTTTGGGAACCAACAACAAGGAAGTTTCTTGTTGGAACTTACCTGGCCTCTGTCATTCTTCGGTGAGGTCAAACAAAGGTCAACGCCTGTTCCTTTGTGCAAGTTGACTGGAGGAATTGGATGTGATTCTGAGTGAGTTCGGCTGGAGTGAAAGCGGAGGGAGTGTGTGTCCTTTGGCTGGAAGTAACTGGGAGTGAAGTACCTGGAAGTAAGAAGGGAGCTGGAAAGGAAGGGAGCGCATGAGTTCCCTAGATGGGAAATCGATGTCAATTCTTCTTCTCCCTAGAACGGACGCAAGCCCAAGAAATAAGCGATAAATTCCTTTCTTTCTTATTTACTTTCTCCTTCTGCGTGTGTTAATACGAACCAGCGCATCCAGGACTACTTCATGATATCACAAATGGAACAGGGAGAAAGAGGAAGGATACCAACACAAACACAACTGACAACAAACGGAATTAAACTAAAGGCACTTTACAGGCTACAAGTACAATTCTAATAGGATTGGTGCTTGTTCATTGGCTCAGGAGGGGCAGAAGGTACTTGGAACAGAAGTCGGCCCTTGTCCTCTTGTCACCATGCACTCCATGCAAGTTGAAGGGGAAGAGGAAGTGGGCAGTGGACGGGGGGTGGAGCCCTTCTAGCTCAACTGTGCGGTTGAGCGGTGTCCATTCGTCCTGACTGGACAGGCCTCTGAAGAGGAGCGGAAGAGCGAGCTCGTCCATGACGCCGTAGTGGAGGAGCACATTGGCAATGGAATAAAGAGACCGAGAGGCCCCCACAGGAACGTAGTACATTGGAATGGCATCATGGAAGAGGCGAATGTCACGTCCAATGTTGGAACCAAGGGTTCGCACGTAGGCACGCAGGGTTCCGCATAGCTCTGACTGATGACCATCGTCCAGTCGCGTGCAGCGGATATGGCGAAACTCACGAGGAGAAATACGATGCGATTTCAAATCGTCCAGCAACGAAGGTTCCGGAACTGAAACGAAGATATTAACGATTTAACTTTGCAACATCGATTTTTGAACCTGTGAGAATTTTAGAAATAAAATGTACGACTTTGAAAAGTAGCAAAAGGAGATTTTAGAGTTACCCTCACTGCTGAAATCAGTTGGGTGTAGGAGTTTTGGTTCCAAATTCTCCTTGTTGTTTTCCTCGTAATCGTTGACAACCCCAAGCAGCGCTGTGTAAGAATCGTGAACAGCTTCAAGCAGCGCTTCCATCTCTTTCCGCAACTCCTCATCGTGGTCCACGTATCCATTGTCAATTACACTTCCAGGTGGGGAGGAGCTTGGCTCCACAGTTCTCTCAGTGGATCCAAGAGTTGAAGACATTTG
This sequence comes from Pseudachorutes palmiensis, assembly GCA_009869845.1. NCBI lineage: Eukaryota > Metazoa > Arthropoda > Collembola > Poduromorpha > Neanuridae > Pseudachorutes > Pseudachorutes palmiensis. The sequence continues at coordinate 11,278 of VNWY01000478.1, read as the reverse complement.
GACTCCAGCTGTGGAACTGGAGACTGTAGTGGTCGTACTCAGCCCGTCTGTGGTGGAAACGTGGTCTTCAGGTGGACGCCATTTTGGATGGACTGGAGGTTCCACATGCTCCACGTGGTAGAGCGGAACTCCAAGCGAAGAGTCGTCATCTTCCTGCTCCAGTCCAGAGGCAGTGGAGGAAGAAACTTCAGTCTCTCCAGTGCTCTCATTTAGGTGTGGCATTTCGTGTTCCATGAGTGCTGGAGGGTCCACTTGCTCCATCTGGAATTCCTCTGTCACTCTTTCTTCCAACAACTGGATTGGCCTTGGTGAGGAAGAGCTCAGTTCCGCTTCAATCAGCTTAAGTCCTGTCAAGATGTCTGACATGTTGGAGTCTGGTGGGGAATTCTCATCCTCTTCCTCCCCAATGAGGACCTCCTCCATGTCCTCTGAGGTTTCGTTCTGCGGTGAGGTTGAAAGTCCTCGGCCCTTCAAGTAGTCCCAGTCCGACAATGGCAAACTCTCAGCAGAATTCTCAGTCGTGATTCCCGTGCTGTTCTTCACGTCGTCCCTGCTAATACTCCACATGTAAGGTGGGCTGTGAATATAAGCAGTTTCGTCCCTTTGAAGGGTTTCCCCTGACTCTTCTTCATCCTTAGCTTTGACCCCTTCGGTCTCTCTCTTTGTCCTCTTGATCTCAGACTGGAGAAAAGGGGCAGAGTCTTGACCTAACAAGATGTACGAAAAGAGCTTCCAAGTGGAGGTCAAGCCATCGATGAGTCGTGGTAGTTTTTGACCCCCGGGGTCAATCCTCTGCCAATTGTTCCTCGTCACTTTGTCATAGCCAGTGGAACTCACCCATAACTTGTCTTTGTCCAGTGTCTTTGTGTTCCAGGGAGAGAGAAGAGTCTCGTCCGTTAAGAGCAGGAATCCCTTGACGTCGTAGTTCATTTCAATCGCCCCCAGAAGGCATTCGTAAGTAGCCCTTGTGTATGTCGGTAAGAAGGAGAAGCTCCGATGCTCCACTGTTTGATACTTGCGAAGATAAATGTCCACACTTTCATGTGGATGGCCGCAGTAGAGGATGTTCGGGTAGGAGGATCTGTAGAGAACTTCCAGTGAAGGAATGAGGTCATAGTGGTGGTTGGTGAAGGCAATGATCAACAGAATGTCAGAGTTCACAATATTAGGGGCGTAGGGCAGCAGAGGTCCAAAGCCAGGGCACATGTTGTCCGCCATTGCCTTTAGAATTGGATACTCATCAGGCACTGTCCCATCCTTCACGGACTTGGCCACAATTTGTTGGAGAAAGGCACGGAATTGTCTCCCTGTCCGAGCAGCAGAGTGCGATGGCCCCAGAGGTCGTGCGGGATGGTTAAGATTTGGAAACAAAGGGAAACCGCGCTCACCCCCGAGCACTTCGTAGCTGTCAGGGGATGAGCTTGCTTGTGGCAAGTAGGAATCATCCCCTGCACTCGTCGTGATTCGATGGAGATGGCCTTCGTCATCCCCTGGGCTGTTGCTGTAGTCGGAAGTATGGATTGACCAATCAGCAGCCTCAGCAGTTTCAGACGGCGGCAGCAGTTTTTGCGAAAGTGTCACTGGTCGTTCCGTTTCTCTTTTTTCCCGGGTACTTTCTTCCTGTACAATGGTCGAGCGAGACACAATTTCCCTCAGTGTTTTGTTCCTGTTGGCCACAAAGTCAGTGGTTGTGAGCCAGTGCTTTGGTTCTAGCGCAGGGTGAAAGGAAACGCCGTGCAAGCCATCAGCACCGAGGCAGGGGTTCGTGAGTGACCTTCTTTTAGGGAGCATGCGAGGTTCAGCGTAGTGGATGGACTTGAGGTCAACAACCCAGGCTTCTATAAGGGAAATGTCGTCCATTGCCAAGTAGATGGACTTTGTGAGTTCCTTGGCCATGAGCAGGAGACATCTGAATGTAGATTTGGAACGGCAGTTCCACCGCTTGAGAAGACGGGATGAGCGAGTCCTGTTCAATGCAGAGTTATTCTGAGTGTGCTGCATGGACCCCAGTTGTCTCAAGTAGTCTTCACTCCTAAAGGTAAAGAACAAGAACTGTGAACTGTAGCTTACACTGGTTTACTAAGTAGTAATTGATGGAATGTTGGTTGGCGTACAGTTGGAGAGTGGGTACTTTTGCAAGGGATAGACGAATGGATCCTCCCAAGTCGCCAAGGAGTGACTGACTCCAAAGGCCACGGATGTACCAGGGAGGAATGCGGGATGAGTTGGTGGCATTGAGACGATCCTCATCCACTGCAAACAAGGTCAAAAGGTCAGATTCCTTCTCAGCATATTGCTTTTCTGTTAGTAATTCCTTACGTGTCGAGTAGTCTGGGAGAATGGGGAGTGCCCAGAATACTTCTGGAGAGAAGAGAGTATTTCTGGTGCAGAGTGGTGGCATCGTGTCCCCAGGGAGGACGAGTGAGGGGGCCCTTGTGTCCCACCAACCATCGTCAATCTCCAGGAACTGAAATAAACAGACATTAAATGCTACTCATAACACAACATTTAGGATGATCCACTGATGGATGGGACAATGGATTGGACAATCTTCCTTCCGGTGGTTGAGTGACATGGTCCTCGTCCGTCAGTCATTGGTTGAAGTTGACGAGTCAAAGGGTGAAAGTGAATGGTGGCATTGTTACACATAACGGAGTTGCTAATTTCCCTAATTAATCCCTCGATTCAAAATGCAATCAACACACGTCCCAAATCAAGACTCAATTGTTTCCCCATCTTAAGAAGAAGGACGCTAATTGCACAACATCAATCAAAAAACATGTCTCAATGACATGGAAAAACGCCGTTCTAACATCTAAAAATATTGCAGACGGTCATGAGGTGGTCAAATAGTTTCGATGTTGTACTGCTTTGATAATGAAATGTGCTGGATTTTCTCAACTTGTGAGTAATTGCCGACCTTCAATTGGAATTGGAATTGACATGACAAATGACTAATTGCAAATTACATGCAAACTTCCGAAATTCCCCATTTGGATATTGTCCATTATGACTTGGGTCACACGATTTGTCAAGTGCTGACAATACTTGTTTGTGTCCCATTTACAATGCTTAACAAAGCTAAGACTAATTCATGGAAATGCTCTTCACACGCTTCGCTAAGCAACCACAAAAGGGCACTTTGACCTTCACTTGTCACACGGCCACACTTCCAGTCTACCTTTTCAATAGACGGGGGACGGACTTCGCATATTCGATAAGTAGGGTAATCCTGGATGCTTCTGCTTCCCAGAGGACTCGTCCTTTGTTCCTGGGCTGTCGGAGTTTGTTCCGAGGTCACACTCTGACTCGCCCCTCCTGGCAGGAGCTTCACATCCGGTCTTCCAAAGTGGGAATAAGGGTTGGCCCTGATTGTGGACACTCGACTCCTGCTCCTTTCTTCAACCAGACTAAGAGATTCGTCAGTACTGAGGGACAAACTCCGGAGTTGACGACTCAGCTCCTCTTCAAACACGCTCAGGGACACACTGGAAATGAAACAAAGTTTATGGCTGAAGGGTCTCCAATTTGTTTAGTTTGTACCCTGCAGTGAGGTACTCTTCCACATAAGCATCAAAGACGAATCGAGCTCCACGATGGATTGCCCAGATGTAGGCTAGATTGCGGATAGTTTCCTTGTAGGGTTCCGCCCCTTCTCTGTCCATACCGTGAGAAAGGAGGTGCCGAATGACATTTGCGGAGTGATACGGGAGGCGGAGAAGTTGACCCTTTTCCATTGAGTGGCAGAGGGGTTTACTGGAAATAAAAACCAGAGGCATTAAGTCTGAACCCAATTTAGAGTTGGTGATTGTTGTGTTGATTGTTGAGATAATAATGAGACTTGTTACTTTTTGCACCACTAATTGCCTCCCCGATGACTATCACTTTTGCAAGTCATAGTTGCCAGTATAAGTAAGTGGCTGCCAGAATTCGGATGGGAATGGGTCCAAGGTAAATGATGAATTATTGGCAAACGGCAGAAGAGATTGGGCACTAAATTGCCAATTTGAGAGACACACGTCACCCAGTTTCATCCCCCGGCACATTAATTAGAATCGCCAAAGCGGTGAGCAATCAAGTGCTAAATATAAGTTTTTATCTCCGCTGAAGCGGTTATCACCGGAACTCTGGGAATTAACGATCAATTAACTTTGACATTGAGAAGGATGACGTGAGTCTGGACATCCACGCCGTACAACTTTATGACATGAGGAAGGCAGCAGTATTTGGACAGAGCATTAGTTGTATTTGTGTATTCAATCTTTGAAAGTAAATGTGAAGCACATTTCATTGTTGTTGTGCTGGATGAAATGTAAAGTGGTCAGTCCTGATCCCCTGCGTCACTTTGTGTGAACTGACAGCTCATTTGGCCATTTAAAACCAGACTTAGGACTGGTTCTTGCGTGCATTGGATGTTTCTGATTAAGTAGAATCCCAATTAAAGTGGTTTGCACGGCTGTGCGCAGGAGCGGTGCATCCAATCATCCCAATCAGGTTAAACCAGACTCATCCAATCATCTCCCAAAACAACGTCTTCTTCCTCTCGTTTTGACAGAAGGTTCAATAGCCGGTGGTCAACCCTAACAAATCCAAATTCTCATTGGTCCATTTACCTGCAGCAATCGAGTGGTGGGCCAATGATAATGGTTCTCCAGCCTGCTGCTCCGGCGACACTGGCCACTGCGCATACGTACTCAGCTCCAGCGAGTCCTTCGCTTCCTTGGTCCCGAGGAGGAGTGTCCAATCCATCTGCAAGGAGACTCTGGTCATCCGGGTTCCCAACGATTACCCACTTGTCCCCCACCAGTCCCCCTCCACCGTGGGAAGAACCACTGGAAAAAATAAAAAAAATTAAAATAAAAACTATTTTTATCTATCGTTTGTTAATTAGTAGGTGATGTAATTATTTCTGATCAGCACGTGTGGAGGACTCGATGACATTGAAGCAAGTTCACCTGGACTTGCTAATGAAGTGCCACTTTGAATTAATGAAGTGATGACGAGGAATTACTCGCAGGAAGGAATTCGCCTGCATCCTGCATTCCTTTGTAAATGAAAGTGGGGTCAAAAGGTTGCATGTGGGGAATTCCATTGTTCCATGTGCAATTAAAACATTAAAAACTTTCCCTTTTCTTCTCTGTGGAGAACATCAACCTCTTAACTTCCAATCATTCTACGATGGATTCAGTGTGGATTCAATTAGCATTATAAAAGGTATTCAATTGGTTCTCCATGACACGAAGCAACAGAAGGCAACACAAGGGCAACCGGAAGCCAAAGATGGCCACCAAGTGGACATGGAGATGAAGTGGACATGAGGACAGAGAGAGGAAGTAGTGGAACAAGACGGTGGAAAAGTTTCAATTGCAATGGGATTAGCTGGACTTGTAATTGGCAGGTGTTGATGAATTGTGATCCTTGATCTTGTGAAGTTGCTCAGTTGGAAATCGGCCATTTGTATTCACCACAAGGGAGACCACACAGGCACATGCGGAAAAGAACAAAACAACTTCAGCCATTCGAACCACACGCCTTCCATCACAATTAAGAAATAAAGCCTAATTGCCACTAAAATAAACGAAACAAAACCATCTCATGTGCCCAGCAGAACCCAAACTATTTCACAACCTGCAAATTAAAATGGACAGAAACCCGTTTTCCTAAAATACTCTTAGCAAAAGTCGATCTGGGGCTCAAGCGGTGCAAAAACGCATCCATCCTTGTATCTTGTTTATAATTTTTTACCACAAATGTAGCCAATTTTGTTATGAATGCGGAAGGGATTTAAGTTGTTTTTTATCCAGTCGACAATTGTTGTGAAGGGTAAATCCCAGAGTAATGCAGTGCCAATTGCTTCATTATGGTTCCTTGGTGGAATGTTTTTGATGTGTTTGTGATGTATTTTGAGGAGTGTTAAAATGGGTACTTTGTTGGAAGGTCTTGTCATAATTTGCCAATTCCAACATCCTGCCAGTAAAGTACTGCTGCCTGCAGCCTGCAAATCAGTGAACGGAGGAAGAGATTGGAGGTGGGAGGGGCATTGGTAGTTGGTGTCACTTGGATTGGGGTCTAGGGCACATCCAATTACCCCACTCGAAGCACTCTCAAGGACAACAATCTCACCCACAATTAACTAAACGTCAATTAACCTCACCTCCTCCCTCTACACAAACAAATGACGCCAGTAAACCCGACTTCTTCTCCTTCCTACCATGCCCTTGTCCCTTAACTGTGTCAAGGAGCCCCTGACATTGCATTGACAGAAGAAGAAGAGTCAAAGGTCGTGTCGAACCTTCAACAACTCTTCAAAGTGGAGAGGTGGAGGACCCTTGAGCGCAGGCGCGAAGCAAGTGTGGAGTTGTGAGGTTGTGACTTGCGAGTCCTTCAGGAAGCGGTGCTCCCCAGCACATTTTTCACTTTCATTTTCGATTTCTTTTGGATGTGTTTTGTCCTTGTGGCTCACTCGTCCACAACCCACGAAGGAAGAGGCTCTCTATCCAAACAAACGAAACCACAACACACAATGTGCCAATTCCAAGGGGGTAGGGAGTGGAATGAGATGCTTGAGGCAGGGCCCACTGCCCCACAAAGGACTCCGTGGAAGGAATCCAAAAAGGATTTCAAACACAAACTAAAAATAGAAGAGCGCTGAACTGAATGAGAATCAGGAGAAGTTGGAGGACTCTGATTGGTGTGGAGTGGGCACTGCAGTTTGGTCCTTAAAGGAGAAACTTAGTGATGACTTCATTAGGGCTCACTCGGCAATGCACGCTAAACTTCCCTTTCCCCAAAAACAAAAGGACAACAATGCAATCCTGTGCATATTCAAAACAGTTATTAAGAATATCCTCGATGCACCACAACATGACGCCAGGGTCTCCCACTTCCGCCAGGTTACTTCATGGGTCAACAGGTCAAACACCCCACCCCAACACCACATCTATTGGGTGCGTGAGGTTGGATGCGTGAGGAACTCTAGTGTTGAAGATGAATTAAGAATTATGAATTGTGATTTCCTCTGATGGAATGCAAAGTTGCAATCTTAGTTTTGGCTTCCTTTAAATTGGAAAATTAGGAAATGAACTCGAGCCTTAGGAACTTTGTTCCTGTCAAAAACTGAGACATAAATAAATTTTACATGTGGATGACTTGTTTGCAAAATGACTCAGGAATTTTATTACGTTCTTATTAATTCCGTGTACCTTGTAAACGAATGAAACTGGGTTATAACTTTTGACTGTATCTTCCCCAGAGTTGACCTTTGTTGGGGCTTATTTTAACTCACTTATTTCTACGTGTATTTCTTTATTTTAGCTCTTAGCGAATTTGTACAATATAGTTTTTAAAGTAGTGAGAACCGCGGCTTGTTGTTTGCTCAAGGTTGCATTTTTCCGCGTCCGTCTGTTTTTAGTGTACTGCTCGCTTTAATATCATGAGGGGGTAAAATTGTTCTTCTTACGCACTTAAGTATAGGAATAGAAAAATACACCCCTTTTTGTTTTGTAAAGGGTAAATCGATCCCTTCTCTTTCTTTCTTTTTACCCTCTATGTTCCTGTACAGGAAATTACTTTAAATTCTGGTTTTTATGTCTACTATGTCTTAGAGGAAGTTCACGAGGACATCCTGGCAGGAGCAAGGGGTAATCTAAGTTAAGATATTAATGTTGCAACTATGGACGAAGAATACAAGTTTTGGTTTGAAAACGAACTAAACTGTCGTTTTCTAGTGGGTATTTTATTATGATGGTGTGTATCCTACTGAAGGACTATTTGGGTGATTGGCCCTGATTCCTAATATATGCTTCCTTATAGACGATCCTTAAAGACTTTCAGCGAACTTTGGCGTTCTGCTGACTCCCCTTTTAAGGAGAATTAGTCTCGAAGTGTCGCCAAAACTTAGCTTCTCGAGGAAGTTGCAAAGCAGGATAAAGAACGTGAGGACGTTTCTTGCCTTTTAAGGTTGTATACTTTCTAAACGTTTTTAATTTCTTATAATCCCCTGAATCTAATCTCAGAAGTGCTCAGGGTTTAAGTCCTTCCCTTCTGCTAAACTTTAAATCAATTTTGTAAATTAGAACTTGATGAATAGACTTAGACTAGATTGTTGATGGTCTCTATCATGTTCCTCCAGCATCCTACTGAGGATTACTTTTTAATTTTGTATGGGATCCGAGTCAGCCTTATCCGCTTAAAAACAGTTAAAACGCACTACAAGTGCGGAGTCCTCCGGCTCTACAAAGAAACGTTATGACCGGATGGCCTCTTATTCATGGCTTTGTTACTAAACTTTCTGCTGCTCGGCTCCCGAACCGGACGTGATGAGGCCTGGAATTGGTTTGATTATACTGACCCTATACTAGGAAGGATGTTACGCATCCGGCCGAAGTGGACCCAGTCTTAAGGAGGACGAAACTCTCCCACTAAAGACCAAGCTGAGACAGCAGGAATCAGGATCTCCATTGAAAGGAGCTCTTTCGGTTTACTAGGTGACCAGGTTATTGAAATTGGATTATTTATCCTCCATCAGGGTAAGTTATATTTTCTGGCCTTCGTGCCTTTTTGAAACTGATAGGGCCACTTTTCATTATAAAGAACTAAATTTCAAGTTCCATGGATTTGTGGGCTTCCAGAATAAGTAATTCCCTTATGGATTTCTGACCTGAATATTCCTGTCTGCCGTAACTAATAAGATCTTTTGATCCCCTGGAGAATTAGAGAACTTCTACCAGTGAAACTATGTTGTCTTCGGAACCTATCTCGCGGCTCAGTCCAGTAACCCTTGGTGATACAACACTTAGCTTTTTGCTAATCTTTTTCCCATATTCGTGATTCTTCTGGGTATTCCATTTACCGGCTGGCGTCGTGCTTATGATCTCCAGGTCGTAAAGTTGAAGAGTATCTTAAGCTTAGGTAACCTTATCCCAGAGGGAGTAGGAAACGTGTTCTAGTTCCTCCTCCGTGGAGAATTTGCTGTAGAAGCTTGAAATGACTAACTAGAATCCAATATGCCGTCTACTTACTTATCAGGGGAGCGTCTGAAACTGAACTTTAAATCAGTTTGGTCTTCCTTTGTTCTTATTGCTTATGAGGAAAACCCGTTGGTTTAGTAATCTTTCATAACTGAAGCCCTGGTTATCATTGCCCTGTGAATCAGTGACAAAGGGAGGAGGTAATCCTTAACTGCCAAACGCTTCATATTCAATCAGCATAAATGTGGTTGTCTAGATCAAGCGATGATGTCACCGACATGAGCATCAGTTTATCGCGTGAAGGCAATCAATAGCTTCAAGTGTCGGTACCACAGGGACAGCCCTCAACTCGGCGGATGTCCCACATGCGGATGAAGGGTTATAGGAGCATCCATAATCAAATCGATGTCCTCTGTCTGGGAGGTCGTCATCAAATCACAAAATGACTCCATTGTCTCTTCCCTCCGACTATTTGATGCACTAGCAGCATCAACGCTATTATACGCCGCAGAAATATGGAGCCTACGATACTTGGATGAAATTGAATCGGTACAAACTCAATTCCTATGGAGACTTTTAGGACTAGGACATCGCACTGCCAACTACCTAATGAGACTGGAAAATTGGTTTACGGCTTCCCATTCAGCTATGGATCTCCACTTCTTCCCCGTCCTAGAGGATGGCTACCCGGATTTCATGGCTGGAGGAATCCTTCTTTTAATTCTTTTGGTTAAAGGAAATGGGAGAAGGACAAGAATCTACATCGGGGTAGTATAACTCCGGCATAGGCTTAGTGAAGCCTTAGCCTAACCCAAATAATTACTACGGTAACATCAGTTTATCCTAGGTTTAGATTCGTGTTGCCTAATAATTTAAATACTTACTTAAGATGATTGAGACCTTGAAAGGAACTCTCACTTTCTAGGAGGATTAATCACTCCCGATCCAGATCTGGAAAGGAATTTTCATTTCGAGAAGGAACAAACCGGCATTTGGAGGTTCAAACTAAGTGATTCCTCTATGGGTTTCTGACCGTCATATTCCTGTATGAATTAAATATTAAGGTCCTTTGATATTTCTTTTCCTATCTTACTGGGGACCCATATTTCTTTTGGCAACCCAAAAAGGAGAGAGTCTTCGGCGCTTTGCCACCAATAGCACTAATGAAACCCACAACGGTGTAAGTTTTTCTTGACATTATGCTAGTAAGAAATTCTTAGCTTATTTTAGATTTACTTAAGACAAGTTCGTAAGACAACTCCCCTAGCGAACCATAAGTACCCCTATAAGAATTATTTTCTTTATCGTTTTCTTGTACTACAATTGGAAGTCCTCCTGCGAACGGGCTGTGTTTACTAGATGAATTCATACACAGCCTTGGTATATTGATCAGGGAAGATGGCTAGAACTAAAAAATTGAAAGCAGTTTTTGGCCTTCCTTTGATCTTATTGGACATGGGTGTTGCACAGTTGAGATTCCCTAGATGGACTCTTCCTGTGAGGGTCAATTACATACATCTTTGAACTCACCACGCAGCTCCGTATTCAGGATGCAGAACGTGACAAAAGTCCCTATTTTTTCCTATATTCGTGATTCTTCTGGGTAGTCTATTCACCGGATGGCACGTTGCTTATAATTCCTTAACATTTGTTACTTATGCAGAGAATTCGAAAATGTCCTGATGTGATGTACAGGAATCCCTAGTACCTTGAAATCTAGTAGTTGGGTCCAAACACAGATAAGCCATTGATCCAGAGTAGCTCTGGAACCCTCCCATAATGAGTCATGGCCAGCCCTAAGGAAGTCTGTCAAGAGGTAAGTCTGGCCTTAATTGCCTGTGATGGCTGCTTCTTAAGGTCATGAAACGAGAACAGGGATTGCCGCTGAGTCAGGGCATTAATATTCCGCTCCCTTGGGCATCTCAGCAACAGCCGCAGGATCCATCCCCAGCTCCGAACCGGTCGAACCGGACTCTGGCTTTCCCTGTCCGTTACTTAATTTTTCGTACTGTATTAGTAAGTGTTTAATATACATTATCATTTCAAACTTAGTAAATGTACCTAGCGCTTTTAACTGTTCCTTGTCTGCTTCTCGTAGCAGTTGTTTATGCATTGTTAAAATAGTACGAAATAGTTCAATTTTTTTCTTTTCATGAATTGCTGCTATAAATGGATTTTTCTTAAATCCGTTTTTGTTGTGAAATTCATTTTCACACCAATTACATAAAGTGTCTAATTTCTCCATGGTTATTATTATTCTTTTTGACAACTTAGGTTGTCTTTTCAATTGCTTTGCTTTGCTTCTAGTT
>VNWY01000477.1:0-41536 GCA_009869845.1 Pseudachorutes palmiensis | reverse complement strand
CTTTTGTAAAATTCTCCGAATTTGTTGGGATTCGGATATTACGTAATCTTTCGCTAATATGACCCACCCACCCTGTAATCAAGTGTCATCAGAGCGCTACAGGACCCACCCACCCAGCGTATTATGTAATATATGGACAACCCCATAGCGCATCTGCCAGTGGCAACTGTAATTAAGTCGTCGGAACAAATGCAGACTCCTTCGTCATCACACGTGGCTCCATCTTGACAAGGATACTCTTCATCGCAATAACCACCGGAAGGACTTCCGCAGCTTGAGCCGCTGTAAAACATGTAATCTGGACATTACGTAGGTGTCAAACGAGGCACTAACGCAAAGTAAGTTTCCTTATTTACAGTCAGAAGAATCAGGGTCACTGTAATTGTCATACAGTTCGCCATCTTTTGGTGGAGCTTCTGAAACTGCTTCTGCTATTTAGGAGAACTGCCCAATCCCAATACACTATACTGAATATTGCAAATAAGGGCAGGAACATTTCAATAAAAGAACAAGTCAAGAATGCTGTTGTGCGAAGATTTGTTTGAAGAATTAAATGAAATGGGATTAAACTTTGGACCGCATTTATACCCCCAATGAAGTTCAATTCTTGGAATATGACGTAAGACACTGAGGGCCAACAGCATCGGATAATAAAATGTAACGGTGTCTGCATTAATTTGGCAAAATACTTCGTAATGACTTGTTCAAACCAAACATTTTTAAGGAATTGATTTGGTGATTGTCGTCATTTAATTTACATGTTTAAAATTCGTATAGTCAGTTTCCTTTTGTTTCAATTGCTCCTCACACTCCAGTGTGGAATGCGAAAAACCTAAACGCACTGGAGCGCCTGTGGAGTCTGATCCATGTTATTGGCTGCTGTTGTTTAGCCAAGTAAACGTCAACGTACCGTGCGTTCCTTTGAAAACTAGCGCGATGTTAAAAGCCACTCGCTGGTAAAAATTAGCCATTTTAATTCCCTTCGAACAATTTGTACCCAAATCAAAATTATCAAAAGTCACCTTTACAGATAGGAAACATTTTTTGGACGAATTCTGGAACTCTATTTAAGGCTGGCTATGAATTTAATTACAGACTATGATAATCAATAAATACGTCAACGCCAGAGCTGCTTCAACACATATTGTAATTGTATTAGTCAGAAGTTGAAATTGAAAACCCGCAGGAAGATTGAGAGTTGTAAATGTAAGCACTGATGTAGTAACCCAATATCCCATACCGATAGCATACTTTTGACTACTCTGCAATTTGTAATCACAATTTACGCTTGAAAATGCTGAGCTGAGGCATGCGTGACTTTAAAACTTATAAATGCAGGAATCAAATTCCAACTAAAATCAACTTCCTTCCATTCTCCATTTTTCTTGGATGTTGTGAAAATTTAGCAATTTTATTAGATTTTTACGCAGTTATTTTTATTCCTGAATGTCACTGAATACTAAAATATAAAGTCTTTATTACAAGCATGATCTGTGGAGGCTAATATTTGATTATAATAATTTTAAAGCGGAAATGCAGAGCAAAGAAATCTAAAGGCCTTGGGAATTGTGACTAATATAATGCCTTGTGGTTTTACAATTTAAAGCAATCTCAGCAAAAATTAAAATTCAATTGTTGATGTAATCGTCTTTGCGCGTGCCAGTTTAGTAATTTCAATTGAAGCATTCAAATATGACTAATTACTAATATACGCACTTGCTTCCATCGATCGACAACCAATATTAACACCCGTATTTTTAATTCTGTAATCAGTCTTTGTCTATTCGTCAAGCAAGAAACAATTTTTAACTCATTTTGTTAGACAGTAAGTTGTGGTGACGATCAAGTCAACATGGGAATTCTGACGTACCCGTACGACCCACGAGTCTACAATGGAATCCCTCATTTTGACTATGCCTTGGAGATGGCGGCGAACTTAAACATCAAGTCCAAATTGGAACACTTGGGTCAAGTTTTCCGGAAGCATGGCACTTGCGCCGATTTCGGAGTCATACTTTCCCATCGCCATTTTGACATGGAGGATTCTGAGATTTTGGTGGATGCAACTTCCGATGACGAAATGACCAGCATTGCCACGCCTTGGAAGATACATGGTAAATTAAAGCTTTAAAAATTGCTACTAAAATGGTATAAACTTAGTATAATTTTGTTTCATAGGAATTTCAGCTGATGCGGAGGATGAGGCCTTGGCCTTGCTGGGAAAATACAATGCCTCAAGGGGCACCTCTATTCATCCAATGACTTGGACATTCAACGATGACGGGGACATTTTGGCTTACGAGTTCCATACATCTAATATTAAAGTCGAAGAAGAACCACCAAAGAAATTCGTCCAGGATTTATTCAAGGAGCTTAAACTCTTGGGATTGGAAAAGTTCATCGGCCTACGTCGCTATAATAATCCGGAGAGTTGGGAATCAACCCCAAATGGAATTCGGGCTAATATCCTTCATTTCACAAAAATCTCAGAGAACATGGAGCAGGAATTGGTCACGGTGATGTGGGTTTTCGATGAAGATGGGAAATTCAACAGTAACTCCTGGTGCGTTAGCAGGTGTTTGTATTGAATTCAACAACTTCCCTGAATGATGAATGTATTCGTCTTGATGCCATTATGGCTGACTCTTAGGCGAATTTAGAAAAATGTAGTGTGTTTAATGAACATAAACTAAAAAATGTAAAAATCGAAAGGATTATTTGCGTCGTATATTCTAAATTGTATCATAACCTAAGCACGATCTGGTTTTGCCTTGTGAAGCTTATTCTCCTGACGCATGTTTTGATGAACGAATACGTCTAACCAATTTCAAATTAAATTATTTGCTTAGCCCTAATATGTAATCTAAAGAATTTTTTAGATTCTTGGAGAGTACTTTATTTATTATATAATAATAATTATATCCATTTATTATATAATAATAAATATATCCTATATACTAATAAATACTATACCAATGAATAAATCATACCTAAACACAAAAGCATAAAACATATCAAATGGTTTTTCAGTGATTCTAGTCAATCTAGTGATACGCGGATACAGCTAACTGCTCTATCTTTCATTTGATTTTAATAAATCAGATTCGATTTCTTTGCTGATTTCAACTTTAAGCGATTTCCACTTTCTTTTTGACAATATTTTCTTCTCTGGTATTGTGCGCTAACCACCCTACGCTACTGTACACGCCATGTTGGAGACTCATATACTTGGTGATACACATTTTCCCACGATTATTTTGAGAGGTTATGAGGTTAATTAAATTGAGCATGTCTTGGGAAAAATTGAAGCTATGCGCATTAAAACTTTTCAAGACTTTAATAGGATAAGCACGAAGTTAAGACTAAATGATGGATTTCATGAAGTCGGGGAAAACTTTGAGAGAGTTCATCTGAGAGTTTCTGTCAAGGATTTAAGATGGATGAGTCCACAAGCCTTTGCACACGTTTCCATTGTGCTTAATTGGCCATTGTCCAGGACACCTTGGTGGAGTTATTGGATTCATGTTGACATTAGTGTATGGAGAGTATAGCATTTCTGTTTGCCTTTTCCTTATAATTAATAGTTACTCGCAATTGCTTTTGTCTGTTTTATCAGTGTAGAATATGAAATGGCTGCCATTGGATGAATCAAGTGAGTTCAAATTGTTGGTGAAAGTGTGTCTTCTTTGTGAGATTTGTAGAGTGAAAGACAAATACTCGTGTCAACCACCCTCAGATCCTAATGACTCCTTTGTCAACATTGTTGCAATTAGGGCTGACAGGAGTTTATTACCAGGATCAGATTCACAAAGTTCTGTCTACACTTTGATCTTCTTCCACCTTCCATTTCCAGCTCTTGGATTTCCCATTAGTTTCCATCCTCTCCTCACTTTCTCCGAGTGAATGGAAACCACAATCATAAAGACACGACGTAGTCATATGTCACTACTACTCAAATAACCGCACCTCACGAAAATTAAATTAAATTCCCTATCCCAAATTCGCATGTGGAGTCTGCCAAATCAAAGAGAACATTTCTGGTTAAAAATGTTTGGATCAAACATCCTCAAAAGAGGACTGCGTTTTAGATGCTAAACACGAAAACACCAGCGACATTTTGGAGGTTATAATTCTCCTTTGGTTTAGAGCAAAATGCAAATCGGCGGAGAATGAAAGTAGGTGAACGCAATCCTACGGGAGTTTTCTCTTTGTAATTATGAACCAGTTTGACACAGAACATTTTCATTTGTATTGTGTTTTATAGAGCCCCATCTGAAATGTCAAGTGTTTTGTTTTCACTTTGAGCACATGCTAATCTCCCCAATTGCTTTTATGCATGTGAGTCTGAAATCAAAAACGGCTTCTGGTGAGAATAAATGTACAGCTAAATAAACCAAAGTGCGTGGTTGTTTGGAATTCTGCTTTTTATATCACTTTCTTCCTCTTACCCTTGTTAAGAGAAATTGACTGATTGTCGTGAAAAACTTGATTGCGTGCAATCAAGACTAAATATGACCAGGTGGGGAAAGTGAAATATTAAAAAATATAACAGGAAATACAAAACTCAGTCTCGTAAAAGTTGCAATTTTTAAACACGGAGTTGCTTTTTGTTACTTTCTCTCGTGAGCTTTCACTTTTCCCTTTTTGCAAAGCATTCCTTGATTTTGTGAGCTTTCACTTTTCCCTTTTTGCAAAGCATTCCTTGATTTTGAATTTGTTATTCAATCGATATTTACCATGATTCTTTGTGTTTATTGTTGAGCTTAATTCAATTTCACCATTGTGATTTCTTTTTTCATTTTTTGTAAAGGAGGGGCTCCGTTACAAATGAAAAATCTGTTTTGGACTACTATGGGAAGGACGTGGTTTGAAGTAAAAGGGAATTTGTAGTGAAGGAAGTTTTTGGATAGGAAGCTTTCGTTTGTATCATGATTGGGTTTTAGAAGAAAGAAATGAGAGGAAAACTCGTTGAGAAGAAGTTGATGAAAATAGACGGAAATGAGGAGAAAGTTTCTTTGAAAGGAGGATTTGCTTTTAAATCCTTTTCCCATTCAAAAGGAGACATGGAACTGTTTGCTTTTGATATTTTCCTACAGATATAGACGCACAAACACACAACCTCTTACTGCTTTCTCCACTTTCCCAATGGAATTTTTTTCCAGGAGATAAATATTGTGTGTTGGGACATATACATCAAATGTTACAAAAGGATTCGTTCCGAGTAAAATGGAAAGTTATCCTTGAAAGTAGACTGTAGCTGACTGGACGTCAAAGGGAGGTTGATATAAGGACCACACCACACAAGTCCTAGTGGCCCAGGACATGGGAATGTGTGGACGTGATGACGTCGATTTTAAGCGAATCTTTAAGGAAAAAGTATAAGGGAAAAAGCTTATTTTCCGTTTGGCTTGAGAATCGAGTTTCCCTTCTGATTTTGACGAGTTTTATTTTTCTTTCTCCTTATCCTTTCCCTCGTCGTGTCTTGTTCTTCATCCCTTTCTATCTTTCCCTTTCCTCTCTTCCACTTTCTCTTGTCAATTGCATGTGTCCCCTCGGGGGCATTGTCCATTTCGTCTTACTTTCGTCACATACACTACCAGCATTGGATCCTGGGTCCACGTATCTATCCATTGCTGTCCGCTCATTTCCTTAGTAACGTCCACATGGACATTTCACTGGGGAAAGCATTTGAGTGTAACACGAGATGTGTGACTTGTCTCTTTTAGTTGCTTGGAGCTAGTCAAGGAAAAGTGGACCCACACGTGGCGGCGTGAACCAAAATAACAATACAGTCAACAACTTCCAAATGAAATTCCAAGTCTTTTGGATAAGTGTCTCTGACATCTGAAGCGAAAGTGAGACGTGTAACGTAGCAACCTTGCTTTCAATGTTTCCTTCTTTTAGCCACATTTCTGCATGTAGAGATTTCTTGGACTTTGTCAGAGGGAAGCGGCATGCGACTTAACGCTTTTAGCTAAAGTATAATTAGGTAAGGAATACGGCAGAACTTGAAGGCAGGCCGTGAGAAAAGTTTATTCTGGTGAAATCCAGGAAACAAGACTTGTTAATGTCATGTGTCAAGTTGAAGGAAGGCTGAAGGAAACAAAAATCTTGAAACCTTTTTCCGCTAACGGATGCGGAGTGGTGGAGTGACATGTCTTCTGCTTCTTCGGTTGTCGTTTGCATTTCTAAAACGCAAAAGGAAGTCCTTGAAGACATTTTCTAGTATAGAGCGTTTTCATGGAGAAATATCCCTTTTAAATTATGTCTCGCTTCATTGAGCTGCAAGGAGAAATAAGTTTTGAATGCATAAACATCTCCTGTTCGGCCCTAGTGATGGATTCGACTAACTTCAATTTTCCCCGTGTGCGTTAAACTTACACGCAGTAGCTGGGAGTGAACGCATAAATGTTTTTATCTTATTTCCGGATGAATTGAAAGCTATTTATAAAAACAGCCAAGAAGAAAGTAATGAGAATTTCTCCATCCATTACCTTCATTTGCAATGCGTCGCCACTTAATCTATTTTTTTTCTCAAAGACTTGACACGATTTTCACATTTGATTTGTCGCTGTAAGGTCATAACTCGCTCCCCCGTTTCGTTTCCCTTGCGTAACGTTTTTAATTTCTCAGAATAAACGCAATCTGGGTGATTTAACATTTAAAAATAAGACCGGGAGGTCACTATAGAATTAGAAAGTGGGCTTTACTTTTATGTTTTTGAATGTAATCCTTATATGCTTTACTGTGCCGCTCTAAGAGGTTTCAAAATAATTTCATGAGCCATATATTTTTGAAAAAAATAACAGAAAGTCGTTCCATAATGCAAAGAGAGTTTCGGTTAATTTCATTCTTTTTTCTTTGTAACTATGAGAGGGGAAAGGCCCATGACTTTCTCCTCGAGTTGATTCTTAGGAATTTTGACGGCGACGTTTCTTCCCTATTAGGCTGGAAACTTAACATGGATCTATCTGATACTCTTGACTTAAATTATACGGACGCTCAAGTATGGTAGTACAATTGTATAAAAGCGGAAGGGGACTTTTTAAAACTTTCTTTTTGACTCTCAATTAAAATTCGTCTTTTTCTTCTATGGAAATGAGAGCAGAACACTGCGTAAAGAAAAGAGTTTCGTCGTTGCTCTTCTTTTCCATTCTTTTCTGACCCAGAATTTACTTCCTCTCTGGCTCTTGTTCAGCGTATTTGTGCTTGAAATTGGAGAAAGCGATGCTCCGTATCTCCCAGAACCATCCTTTAGTATCTCTCTTTAATTAAATACCCAAATGAATGGAATGTTGACTGACTCTTTCTTCACAAAGACTGAATGAAATTCAGTAAGTAGAACTAAATGACTTGGGAGACTCCTTTTCTTATTCAAACTTTTTCCTTGGAGCTCATTTTACGAAAGTCTCCAGTTACGATTCGGTTCTTTTACTTGCTTTCTCTCCATGTCAGTCAATCATTATAAGCCCTTGTTCCTTAGCCCCAAGTCCTCCTATTCAGATTTAATTTCAAATGCATATCTTCTCTATTCTCCATAAATCGATCATCTTTGCTTTTTGTTTTTCCATATTAAAATATTCATCAAGGGAACAGAGAAGGAGGTTTATTAGTTTGAAAAAGGGTTAGCTATTTTTCTACTCTCCTCGCCCGCCCTTAACTTGATCCTTTTAAGGAAATTAAATTAAAGGCTTTCTCGATCCACATGTCTTACCGGAAACTTTTCCTATAAAAAGTTTGATAATCAATCCATTTCAGTTGGGGTGATTAGCTGCTTCGGAAACTTTTAAAGTTGAAGCCAAAGGGTGACTAAATACAGTACAGCAAGAAAGTAATAAGAGCCGCGACGACGGGGATGAGGTAAAATTAAAAATGAAATGAAAAGGAAAGTTTATGTTTGCAAAGTTTTTTTTAGTTCCAGCGAACTATAAAACCGAGGACGAAGTTTTTATTGTAGATGATATAGAAGAAAAATTAATTTGTGCGGCTTTTGTCTCTCGTCTATCGAAGTTCCTAGTAACTGGAACGTCTCTAGTCTGGAGAAAATCTCTTTTCACGTTTCTGCGTAATTTTGATGGTATTTCGTCAGTGAAAGAAAGTCAGGGATGGTATTAACGTCCCCTCTTTTCTTCAGGCTTTACATTAACGAAGATTAAAAAGAAAGGAGGACAAGTTATCCTTTTTAAGTACGCAATAATGCTTTATAAACTTTTTCCAGTTCACTCTCGCTATTTTCTTTTTTTTTACTGTGGAACAATAAAAGGATGCTGCTGGAGACGACAGTTTTAAGCTCATGACGATCTCATTATCTTTCTATTATTCCTGAATGCCATCCATTGTTTAATACCCTGGTTTTTATTAACTCCATAATTTCATCTTTCAGAATTCAGCTGAATAACAATGGAAATGCTTCTGCGATTTTTGCAGTTTTAGTTTTGCAGGCTACTTTAAATTGTTACAATTCGCGAATTTTTCCAACTGGAGTGGAAACGACACTAAAACGTAAAAGTTGTAATTTTTGTTGAAGAGTGTGGTCCCCGATGACAGTCATAATTTAGTTTTAGGTATTTTAAGAATTACGTCGCAATAGGGAGCTTTTGAATTGCTCCGTAGTGGTGAAAGCGTTTAGCTGTCTAAAGTGGGCATTGGAAGCTAAAAGTTTTTCGAAAGTAATTTCCAAGGCGTCTACAATGACGGACAAGGAGTCATCTTATGTCGTGTGCCGTAAAGCCAAAGTGGCAATAATGGAAAAGGCGAGAAAGTTATGAATTTTGGTATATAACAACAGGGTTTATGCGAAATACGGGGAAAGGATAATGATGATGGTGATAGCCATCCATGAAATGGGAAAGTGGAGCCTCGGAAAATGATCTTTCACATCTAAAATTGGATCCAACGGCAAACCTACATTTTAAAATGTAATATCATTAATGCTCAAAACTATTTCCCAAGATTTTGACAAAATTGTTCATTCCAAGGATCTTTGTAAAAACAGAATATTTTTATTCATGAGCTGAATTTAGAATTCATGGATGATCAATCAGAACCTTTTCATTTTGATTTGGCGTAATTTATTCATTGTTGGAGTTCCCCCGTCCATATTTCATAAGCAATACGCATAAACAAATTATCCAAAACAGAGTTCTCATTTCTCGATTTTTTCTATTCTTCTATTTTCATCAGAATTAAACAATCTGTTCGTGTCCGTTGAATCCCATTTATTTTTGAGATACTAATTTAATTCACATCTTTGATCTTTCATTCATCATCAACAACTTGTCATTCATTCCAGACATTTTAATGAAGGATCAATTGCGATAAAATATTATTTATTTCATCAATCAGAAATGCCAGAGAATAGCCAAGAGCTGAGCTATAGCAAAAGCTCTTCATTTTTCCCTCAAAGCTGACATTTGTTTGCTTGATTTATCCTCAATTTTAAAGATTCGGGCCTATAGTTTGGTACCTTGTGGTTAGATTTATGTTCTAGTCAAAAGCTTTTTGTTCTTACCCCTTGTAGTGAATTGGGAGTGAAAGCAGGATGGGTATTTGGCTGTGTGTCCGGAGGGATGTGGATGTCATTAGTTGACGAGTGAAGGAATTTTCGACCTCACGCACTTTCTCTGGAAATTGTACATTTTGTTATTTCGTGCAGGTTCTGTTCAGTTGGCATTAATTTAGATAGGGACTTGGTTCCTTTGATTTATTATGCGTCCTTCACTCTCCTATTGGAAGCAACAATGAATCAAATGCGCCATATCTGTGGGGATTCTAGAATCGTGCTGGAAAGCATTCTGTTCTCTAGATTAAAAACCACCGGCGTGCTCGTCTAAAACCGCAAATGATTATTAGCACGATCCACAATTCACGATATTCCCATTTCATTGTGGTAATCAGTTGCGCCAGCATGAAGGGCAAAGAACATGCTAATCTCAGGCAGAATTCACTCATTCTCTAATGCCTGGCTGTAGCTATGCTCGCTCTGTCTGTGTTTGTGTCTCCATGAGGGCCTTCATTTACCCACTTGTAATACTTTACTAAGAGAAATTCGGTTGAATCCAATGGCTCTTTATTAAAAGATGGACTCACTTATGACTGGGCACGGAGGGAGACTAAGAGAGAAGGACACATGGAAATAGACTCCGAAGATTCAATGTAGGACTTCATGAATATGGACTGATACGAGACCGGAATTCGGAAGAGCGGAGCATTCACTGAAATCTGTCAGAGTAAATTACAGTGACTGGAGCTTTCGGGCGAATAAAATTACGCAAAAGGCCATCTCCATGAGTAAAAAGTTACGTACAGGGCTCTCGCTTTCTCGCATCTTTATCGTTTTTCAGCATCTAAACAGATTTCTCCACTTTATTGCAGTCACTTGTTTCTTTATTTTCACAGAAAAGAGATTGGAATTCCCTTACTCTGACATCAATAAATCTCCACAAGTAAAAATCCGTCTTGTATAGGAAAACAAGGAACACTGTACCGATGAAATTGAGCAATTCCTTTTCTCTAAAAGAGAAGAAAAGCCGCTGACGTCAAGATTAACATTTAGCAGTGCTTTGTTACAATCGGATTGACCAAGCCCAATCTATAAAGTGAAACTTGACACTTTCTGATTTTGAAAATTGTATTTCTATACTAAAAAGAAATGGATGCTGACATGTAATCCACTCCCGTTCTTGTCTGTTCTCTAACTTTGTTAACTTGGATGCAACCCACTATGGTAGGCCAGAAATTCGTTACATTTATTCTTTTGACACAAAATTCCTGTAGTATTTGCTATGGCAGAGTACAAGGTTCAACTGGATGAGGACGGTTGAGATGTTGAGAATGAACTATGATATTTCCGTCACATCCAATTCCACTGGAAATGAAATCCTCCAATTTGGAAAACGGAATCAGACAACTGTCATCAGGACTACCACAGATTCACTACCAATCAAGCCGCATTGTTCGTAATTGGCACTTCATTGTCGCCTCAGAACTTTGTGTTTCTCGATGGTGGTAAATGAAACCGAGAGATCACACTCTATAGTATAAAAGGGAGTGTTCAAGCGACAAGAAATTAAGGGCAGGTGACCAATGGATAACTCTGAATTGTGGGGACGCAGTCAAGTTTTTCATTAGGAAGTTCATTTGGTCATGCATTTAGTTCCGTCAGTCACACGGCGGATTCTTGACATGTTGGAAATGGAGACATTCTGATTCGATTCCATTCCTGGGCGAAAGTGAATTATAGCTTTCTCCCGTATTATTTTTCATCCTGTCAGGTCAGAGCGACACATTCACTCTAATTTCCTTTGCCGAATGAAAGAAAAGGAAAATGCACGAAACAACTGTTCCTCTACAGCATCGAGACTTGAGCCTTGTTCCTGTCAATGAAAGTAAATGGTGAGTGACCACCTTTGAGGATTACAGTTGGAAGAAGGAAAAGCAGCTGGGCTCTAACTTTTAAGCGGCAAGATAACGCAAGTGGCAGTTAAAGGTTATAGCGAATGAAAGGGAAAACGGAGAAGGAATTGACCATTTCTCTTGAGTGCTTCAGGGACTGGAAAACTTTCAGGATTGCTGAGTAATGCCGAAAGTGAGATATTCTCTCCACTTTCACCGCATTGCTCTTTTTAAACTTCCGATAATACAATCAAATTAAATTATAGCCATGCGGAACACAAGGATTCATCAATGCTTGGCGTGTGTCACGACATACGTGTTAAAGATGGGGAAAACACTAAACTTAAGGTTGCCTTATGTCTTGTGTTTTGACTTCCGACAGGTGAATGCAGCGACTTCTAATTACGCTTTCAAATTACTCCAAATAATTCATGAATGAGCTGTAGAAACTGGAGGAAAGGTCTTGAATTTTGATAAAAGATTTTGGAATTAATCAGAAAAAGAACCTTTGGGGCGGGTGGACTTTATTCACTCACTTCTTCCTCTTTTCTTTTTGCTTACTCCTTTTCTTTTACGCTTCCTCAAATCCTCCTTCAAATAAAAATCTTCTTTTCCTCGTTACCTTTGTCCTATACACTAAAGTCAAATCTCTGGAAATGTTTTTCTTCTGTTCTTTTCCCTTCAAGACTCTTTTGATGATGTTGATGAGCAAGACCTTCATAATTCCGCCTTTCCAAGATCCTTTTTCGCTCATTGAAACTTTCTTTTTTCCAAACTGAATCCACTGGATTTTGGCTGTTAGCAAAAAAGAAAAGGCTTTCCTTGATTCAATATTTGAAACTAGCTCCTCTTGTGATGAAAAAATGATCCGCCGACATGGAGTCAAGTTGTATTACGGTAGCATTGATTATGATGGCTTATTAATCAAACTTGTATTGCTCACAAAGGTTTTTATTTATTTTTAACTGTGTAACACCATTTGGCGTTTAGAGATTAAAGCCAATCATTAATTTTCTTTAACTTCCCCTTCAAGTTGGCTTTTATATCAGAAAAGTTTGAACTTTTTGGTGTAAAACGGTATTCAGCCAGAAGACTTTTACATTATCCCTTCACTTTGGTTGAGTCAGAGTTGGAGTTGGCAGAGACAAATCTACGACAGGAAGTGTAAGCCTTGGAAATGCGGGTTTCTAATCGGGAGGAAAAGGGATGAAAGTGGGGGTTAGGTCGTCCTCGACTTGTGGAAAGTTTTTAGCTTTGCTGCATAGTTGGGGAAACGCGTCAAAGTCAAAATTATCTTTAATCTCCACCGTTTTCTTTCTGTATTGGAGAATAAAACCAAGAAAAAGGCTTTAGCTTCACTTTTATAACCAAGGGAGTAAGAGGGGAAATTAAGAGTGGCGATGAAAGTAAAAGGGAAAACATGTGTGTGTCCCCAGCAGCTACTTCCTATTTTCCGCTGGTGAAAGTTCAGGGGTTCCTTCCAACTTTTGGATATAAGGCGAGAGAGGGTGGTGATAATTACGAAGGACCTCCACAGCCTTGGAATCCCACATGCTAAGCTCATCAGGAATACGCGTTTGATTAAAGTTCACCGATGGTATTCACGATTCCAACTTAAGCTCGTTCTTCCAGCTCCGATTATTAAACTCCGCTGCACTTCCATATCTTTTGTGATACAAAAATCCAAACTTAATACTTTTCTAAAGTTCTAATACTTTTGGCAATTCAGCCATGAATGAAGGTATTTAACATATACGTTGAAATTCCAAATGGGCATAGTGAAAAAGTAGGCGTAGAAGCTCCTGGTTTCATGAATACAAATAAAGTTGGTTGAAATGTATCAAGTTTATTTGTAGTAATCCAACTTGATCGCGTCAATTCCTTATTGCCAGCGTACAGAGATTGGAATCGACGATAGAGCAAGTAGTGAGAAACACCTCCACGTCGTATTTCCTAATAGAAGTGAAAGTGTTGGAGAAAGGAAGAGAGATCTTTGTTCGATGAAAATCTGATTCGTAAGAGAGCAATATCTTATTCGGAATTGCATCTATTGTCTCCATCCAAGGAAACAACACTGACTAAAGTTAAAACAGTACCTAAAGTTATTGCAAGGATTTGTCTTCCCAGAAAAACAACGAGTAGAAGGATATCTTTGTTAACAGGCGACTACACTCTACCTCAGAGTCACTTTCTACCCGAGAAATAGCAAAAGAAAGTAAAGAAATTGGGCAGGATTTTACTGATGCAAGGAGGCAGACTGACAGATTTCCTTTCCAGATAAAACCCCATCAGGCCATGTAAGAGCAGAAAATATTGCAAATATAAACCTTCATGCAAAATGGGTAAAGTAGAAATGTTCCAGTTTTAGCATTATTGCTAACAAGTTTAGATGAATCTTGATGGTAATAACGAGCTTCAAGACTTCCACACGGAGTGATTTTAATCAACTGGAAAGCAAAGTAGACGTTCATTATAGCCCTGCAGTGTAGCCCCCTTATTTGATGGTATAGAAATTCTCTATTAGCACGCTGTGGAAAGTGAATGGGAAGTGAAGAGAAAGTCCACTTATTATCCGATTCAATTTAATGAAAGAAAATTGGAGTCTGGAGTGAAGCTCAGCTTGTTCTCCATCAGTAGAGACTCAATTACCCGATTCGGAAGTGTGTGTCTGCTGTCCGTGTTTTTGGCCTTTATAAGGGCCCAGATTCTCCACTTCAATTTAATACTTGTAATACCTCTCTATTACTTTTCTTTTGACTCACTCAACTGTTCAAGTCCCCCTGTCGAGCTCAGCTCGTCAAGGATGCTACACGAGAACCTTCTACTACGGATGGTTGACTACACCGTATGTGTGTACTGCTTTCACCTACACTTGTTGTCCTTCTTACCTCCCTCACGTGCAATCAAAATAATAAAGAGAGTGAAAGAAAGTGATGGCAATATTAGTTTTTGGAAAATGTATTTCCAGCAAGTTTGCTCAAGAGGAAAGCAAAAGAAGCTCATCATTATCGCTGTTTTCCTCTCCTTATATTTTGTCTTTCTTCATCCTAATAAGTAGGTTCTTGGACTTTCTCTCTACCTTCCCTTTCATTAGATCCTTCGATGCGTCTAGAATTACGACAGAATCCTTCCATCTCTCTCTTTATCCTTTTATTAGCCAACAGATCCTCTACCTCCCCAATTTCATCCGACATACTGATACTCCCGCTTCAATAGAAAACACCAGAGTCTCTCCCTTGCCCCTTTAATTAAAGTAATTTATCCCTTCCATTCAACGATGCGTACAGCTTCTATGGTTTACTCCACATGGCAATGATTATTTGGAGGAAGCAAGAAGGTAAATCTTAACAACGCCCATTCTGCTCTACTTTTCATTTAAATATCCTTTACTGTGCGAAAGTGCGTGTGCACATCTCTTTCAAAATATACCGTGAAAATAAGCAATCGTCATAATAACATTTTTATAATAAGGGAAAGCAGGGATTGTTATATATGCTACGTGGATCCTTTTGTTACTCTAATGTTTGAATGAGTTTGAGTTTTATCTCTGAGGAGAAAGTAGAGAACGTTAGAATGAGAGACCTGACGAATTGCAAGTTGAGACACACCAAGATTTATTCATGAGTCTTTTGTGCCCATATTAATTTGCGTAATCACATTGGCACTTTCCCTTACTTTCACTCTAACGAAATGAAAGCATTGTAAATTCAGTAGAGTTCCTAATAAGACTGGTTATCTATTTTTAATCCTTAGGAAAGTAAGAAAGGGGAGATGTAATTAGACCCAGTAGAATTTATTGAAGCCAGGATTTTAAGCCAAGGTTTTTATTTTTATGGAAATTTCGTTTTCAGATATTTAAATACTTTTTGTCTTTCCATTTGCATTAAAAAGAGGAAAGTCTGTTCTAAGCTGGAGCAAAATGAAGTGAATCTTCCAGTTTTATAAATATACGAAGAGGACTATAAGCCAATGACTGAATCGAGGCTATTACCATTAATCAGGATCTACTAGGGAGATAGAGACCCAGTGGAAAAGTATTAAGACGAAGCAAGACCCACGGAAAAATGGAGAAAAGCCTGTTAAATATTTTACATTTCCCTTTCATTTTTATTTTAACGGAAATCGGAGTCTCTAGTCTTTTAAGATGCAAAGTCCCAGATGGAACTGGAGAAAGAGCTTTCTTTATCAGGCCCCGTTTCCATATTCTGTTCCCATTATTACGTTCGCTTAAGTATGTGTCTCCAGTCTCTGTCGTCCCTACTCCCAGGTATTAGTTACATTAGAAGATAATAGATAAAAAACAGAGAGTGGAACCTGATGTTAACTTTCCATTTACTTTCTCTACAGAATTCTCCCAAATGTCTTCCCAAGCAGAGTCCTTGCTAAAGTAATTAATGACACAGTTCTCAAATGTCGGGAAGTTCTTCTATCCATTTTTTCATGTCGTACCAACGAAGCATCCGCCATTCTGACGTACAGAAATCTAGAGTAATTATTCTGAGAGATATCAAGTTATATTCATGGCAAATAAAGGTGTTAGATTACTCTTGTTTCTACGCACGCAACCTGCGTCATCACCTGGTATACTAATCAGGTTTAACTATAATAGACGAAATTGAATCTTTTCTTTATAATTTGCTCATTTCTTCAACCTATTTTTACCAAAAGGATCTAAACATTTTTGGAGTTTTCCAAAATAAGCTATATGAGCTCATACCACCACAAAATTCTGGGCGTAATAAAATATGATATACTCATAACTGCTTGTTTCCTTTGAATTTAATTCCCTCAACTACTCAAGTTTTAATGACCAATTCTCACGTTTCTCTAGCCCGCATTGTTATCAAAATCTCATATGCTTTGGCTTTATAAATAGCCTGATCTTAATTGACTTTTTAATGTGTACGACGTAATCCCGAAAGCACGTAAAGAACCTTTTTAGAAGTGAGAAAAGTTCATTTCACTTGAGTAAAACAATAATTACTGCATTTGCATCCATTTGGAACCATTTTGGTTCCTTGTTCAAGAACTTTCTAACTCTTTATCTTATTTTTAATTTTGCGCTTTTAAAGTTACGCTTTTTCCCAAACTTTTAATTTCTTAGCTGTGGATTCATGGAGTTTTATAGTTGAGGATTGATGGTAAAAGCCACATTCTCTTGCGCAGAATTTACGATGGAAGCAGAAGACGTTGTTCGCCTTTCGTGGAAAAGATACTATAAACTAATACAAATATTTACTTGATCTCGCTACTTTTTATGTGAAAAACCATTTGCGATTTTTTATTGAGGAGAGTAAGTGAACTCTCCTTTCTCCCTTCCATTTGTTTAAACAACAAGAAAACCAACAAAATTAAACTTTACGTTCCTCATTGGTTTTCTCCGCTCTTCAAACGTCTTGGAGGTTTAAGTAGTTGAGAAGCTAAAGTTGGGAGGGATGAAGTTTTTATTGCCAAGGCAAGACTAGTTAAGGACCTTTCCAATTTTAATGTCTTTGTTTCACTTTTATTGAATCTCCACGAAGGAAGACTTCTACGTGGCTTCAGATTTTGCTACGTCAGCTCTTTTCGCTCCTGTCTACTTTCTCCAAATCTTTCCTGCAGCGACTACCTTATAATCCACCTTAAAATGTAAGCTTCTTTAATAGTTTTAGAGTTCTGGAAGCACTCTAGAGTCTCTGACGTCCTGTGTGTTTGTTATATTCGAAATATAATCGGTTGCGTTCTGTGGGATTGGTGGGGTTGGTACGTTTGTTAGGTCTAGCCTATATGCTCCTATGGAATCTGGTGTAATACCAAAAGCCATGAATATTTCTTTATCTCCGTGAAACAGATTTTACGGATGGAAATTGGTGTTGGGTTGAAAACAAAGTATGACACACCAGAATGAGTTACTCGAATTTCTCAGTCGTGACTAGAATTGAATCAAGAGTTGAAGAATTTTCTTTGTCCTTTCCCTCGTATCTTTCTGCCTCATCTGTCAATCTGCTTTTGTGGAGAGACTTCATTCTCTTCACTTTTATTTCATAAGCGAGAAGGGGAAGACAGAAAGTCTTCTTGGATTTGAAATAAGCTCCTTGAGTACTTTCCCATCAAGAGACGACAGAAAGACACTTGCTCAAAAGAAGGAGAAAGTCGCCCACTCGAGAAGAGCGACACGGAGAGATGGAAAGGAGACACATAATACACTTGTAAGCATTCCACAGGAAAGTCACGAAGAAGATATGAAATTTTCCACTTTGTACTACCCACCACTATCCTAACTTTACAAGGAGGGGAAAGACATACGACGCCCTACACTCAAATCCGATTCTCATGCATAGGAAAAATCCTACTTGGAATATGCACTTCTCTTATGATACAAAAAAGTTATAACTGAGAGAGGGCAACGGAGAACTGAATTTCCATTGTAATAAAGTATGGAGAAAGTATTGAGCACATTAGGGGGAAACCAGTTGACGAAAAACGACAAAGCCAATCTCCCTGGAAGAAAGCTTTGATATTCAACAGAGGCTTTCCTTGTTTATAGACGGATTATATTCTCAGGTCTCATATTTTGTTTTTGGATTTTACAAGGCCTTGCATTTCCTCTTTCATCTTTATGTAACTCAACTGGAGCATCTTTTTTTGCTTAAAATTATCATTTTGAAAAATTGTAAAGCAGAGTTCCTTTCAACATAGTCAATATAGTGAAGGGACAGAAACATTTGGCTTAATGCATGTCTCTTTTCTTGGTAAATGTGTTTTAGACGCATTTCCTTCATGTCGGAACTTCTTACGCCACAAAATAGCCATAAAAACCGGAACGAAAACAACATTTACGCTGACCAAAGACTTTCAAGAAATCACCTGCGCAGGTTTTACTATGAGGACTGAATGTCAATTTAAATGTGAATTAAATCTTGTTTTCAATTCATTGCCGTTTGAAGTTGGCAAAAGATTTCCTCACTTTTATTTTATAACTTTTTGGAGTCGTGGTCATAGATTTTTTTGTTGAAAGTTTTTGTTCATAATATATTTCATATCATTGAATTTCATTGACTCATATTGACAATCTATGACTTTCATCCTTTGAAAGTTGCTCTCCAAGTTAGGGATATGGCCTTTTCCTTGGATGTTTTAAGGACAATTTTGTATTGTGCAGTAATAATATATCCTTCCCTATATGACAGACCCAGTCGTTTTCTCTATAAAAATATAAAAAAAATTTCTTCTATAAGTTCCCATTTCCTTTCTACGTTATGTACTACGAATAGAAGTCCTCACTAGGAATTTTGACTTTCTCTATTGTGGATTGGAGTAGAGAAGAGTTGGATCACTTTCAACTTGTGTCATCTTAATATAAAGTAAGAAATGGAACAGAAATCTTTAAAGTTTCTTTGAGTCCGGAGAGAGGAAAGTTCACTTTCGTTTACTTTCACCATTTACTTCTTCATCTTTAGGGCCTCATGTCGACGAAGATACTCAATCAACCTTTTCAATAAAAAGCAGTCAGCAGAGTCATCCAATCAAAATCCAAGGAGGGGAGGATGGAGGAAATAGAATCCAAAGTATGTACTTTATAGTTTTCTTCATGGGAGGAGGAAAAGAAAGAGTCAGAGTCCTTTCACCTTTAGAAAAGAATGACTGTCTCAACGAGCTACCTAGATTATTTTACAATGACTTTTATGACGAGTTTTAACAATGAAAAAGTATGTTGCAACGACGGAAACCTTATTCTCTACTAACGTTGTGACCTCTATGACCCTTTATGCCTGAAATATACGTCCCTTCATCCACACTCCACGTTTATGAAGTTCAGCTGTTATTACACAGGGATCCCGTGATCGTAAAATAATACCATAAATCTTTACACTCCAGCATTAAATTCAAAAGAAAAATATCAATATGCACGTTGGAAGTTTTATCTTTGCATGCTTAAAAGCGATTCCATTTGCCTTGTGATCAGATCCTAACGCTTGATTTGGTTCATACCTTGCATTACAAAAATTATAAATTAAAGTATCATAAAATGATTGATTTTCTACAATTCAAAAAGTAACTCTGTTTAGAAATATAGCGGAATTATTCAATTTGCATTCAGCATGAAATGTCGCAAGTGAGGAATGGCCTTATAACGTAATTTATATCCTGCTGGATTATTTTTCGATGCAGAATACAAAGATCATGTAGGAAGTATTATATAATCCTTGATCAGTAATGAATCCTGCGAATAAAATGCAGACGTTGCGTTACACAGGTTATGTTCAGTTCCAGAGAGGTATAGAGGATAAACTAAATCGAGATTTATGACTTTCACCTTTTATTGTATAATGTATTATATCCCCAACAGTAACAAAATAACGGAGACTAGTAGACTCAAATAGCCTTCTTCTAGAAACTGATTTAATTTTGGCCACTCCGTTGAACCAATTTCCTTGAAGCATTGAGTGTGGAGCAGGAGTATATGCTGCGTAAGGAATGGCATATTTGAATGGCTGGTGTGAAGACTGTCAAAAGATTTACGGTTGTATTTGTGATCAGCAGGGAACAGCCCACCGCCGCAGCGCGGAGTTACTTAATCGTGTGCTAATTTATGGCATGAGGGCTATTCATCACGATTTGTGTCACGATCACCTTCCAAACACCGTGTCGTTCAACTTCCACTTGGTTCTTCCTGGGTTTTGGCGAAGATAATGGAGGAATGGAAGTGAAAACGAATACAAAGGGCTGTCTCTGTCTCTGACAATTTCCGCTTCGACCATCTTCCCTATGTACACTTCCTTCCAAGCGTGGCACACTGGTTCCAGTTGACCCTAAATTCGCTTTGAAGTATTGTCTCACTAACCAATCTCACAGCCATATTCCTAGACTCCTAACACAATTGAATTGTGCAAATCTTTATGCGATTCAGCAAAAGTAACGAAAGAATTTAAAACGAGATGCTTTTACAGACCTCTGTGCAAATCCCTCAGCGGTGGTTTGGAGCATTGGATTGAAGAGATACACAAGGTTTCTGCTTTATTACGTGCGTTGTGAAATTCTGGATTTACGCTTTCAGTGCTTGAGGCTTATAAACAAAATCAATTTTTGAAATGACTGGAAGTTATTGGTTGTTAACTCGTTTTCATTTTGTTTTTGCGTGTATTTCCATAAGGAGTGAGGCGGTATAGCATAGGACAGCGTGGAGGTTATTTAATCAAAGATTCAATTTCGTTTATGTGGAAAAGTCTGCTACCGTGTAATGAGTTTAGGTTCTTCATTTCCTTCCTTTCCCCTCGTCTTTTCCGAAGCGTGGATTCATGGATGACAAATTGCTTGTGAATTAACCCAACATCAAAGGCATGTGAATCCTTGAATACTGCGGAGAAAGTACTGTGTATAAAGTACCAAAGTAAAAGTCAGCAGAGAATATCGCCTCGGGGCAAAATATTGATGGCATCCAGCATCCATTCTAACGCTTGCATCCTTTCTGATTAAATAACCCAATGGATTTTCTATCAAAATGCACACGTTGGCAACAAAATATATCAGATACTATAATTGTACTATTCTCATAATAATCTGTGCGAACCTTCTAAAAAACATCGCAGTGTCAAGACTATGTTGACTTTTTGACGTCTACGCACTCTTTTAAAAGATCAAAGGTTAGCCTTCATCGTATGTAGTCAGATATGAAGGTTCTGGAAACGTAAATTTTCTTTAGCATAAACAGATCAAAGCTCATAACTACTATGACGTATTTTATTTTCGTTTTTCATTCATCGGAGATGTGCTAGATGAGCCCATGGGTTGGAAATTTATTATATAACTTATATTGTGAGAAGGTGAATTTTTATGAAAGTTCCTTGTGCTTATCAAATCTGTATTTTGACGTTGGTTCTAATTAAGACGTCAAAGGAAAATGAAAGCAGAAGGCCAAAAAGTGGTTGGTCTTTAACAAGGCGCCTTGCTTGATGATTGGGAGGGGCTTCCTCGTCTATGTTTCAGAAAATGGAAGTTGATAATCAGTTTCCGTGTTATGTGAAATAAAGAAGGATTTCGAAGAAAATGCAAGTTGGCAAATCCCACCCGTTTTCCTTTCTCCTTTCCCTCGCACTTGACATTCCCTTTCCCCTCTTTCGAATTTTTGGTAAAATCTCCAGCATGTCTGCTCGACTGAAAGGCAGACTTTACTTTTCCTAAGCCCCTCTTCCAAAGTCTAACGTTTTCGAACGACACACTCATTCATTTATTTGAATCGAAAGAGAAGTGTTGGAAAAAAGTGGGTAGAAACGTAAAACCGAAAAACGATACTAAATCATGATTTTCACGGTGAAGGAAATTGGAAGCGGTAAATTATCGAGAAAAGACTTTCGTCAGTTCCTCCTTTTTCTCGCTGCCTAGCTTCCTTTTCCTCGCCTTTTTGGTTATATTTTAGAGTAAGATTTAACTTCCTGATTCTTAACCAAAGAAATTGGCTGCGCAACCTACGCTCTCAAAGTCATGAAATTTAATTTTTCTAATCGAAACTTTGAGCTCCAAACTCCCCTTGAGAGGAGAATGGTGAAAGCAAATTAATGAATTTATATCAACCTCCGTTAGTCCGTAGCGTTGTAAGCCTGTTCTTATGGGATTCATTTGATTCGGGACTGCGCTTTCCTTTCAACAACGGCGAAAGAATAATTTATCATGTAAGAGGAACTCTTTCAGATTGAGAAAGCAAATAACTAATGGGACGTGAAAGAACTTCTTCAAACGAAAAGGGAAGGCATCCGGAAGGGAGAGCACTGGAGGGAAATATACACTACGAGCCAAAAACAAAAGTAATAAATCTTGATGGATTTAAGAAGTGGGGAAATGGTTACACATCGTTTTGTTAAGAAAACAGTCCCACTCTGAAGCTTATACTTTAAAATTAAACCACACAATGGATCAGAGTAGAACTTTCTTCGAACACACAAAAATATTTCCTATTGCGTTATTAATGCGTAATTCTATGTTGTAATTTGTTTAAAGTTTTCTAGAACTTCTCTGAACAGGGCGTGACAACCAAATGATTTACTCATAGCCCACAACATGACACCAAAAGTATAAACTTTTAACCTCGAAAAAGTTCAGAGGAACTAACTTCTGGAAGTCAAAGTTCAAGAAACTGTCATAAAGTCTAATAAAACTTGAAAATCATCCGGATTGAAAACTAAAATTATTTCGAAAGTGTCAAGAACTGGCACATACACACTTTTGCGTTGACTGCGTACAGCACACCAGGAGTTTGAATTTTTAAAATTAAATGTCAAAAACTTTGTAATTTGATTTCTAATACAGGAGACTTTCATTCAAAACCACATTTGTGCTAGTGCATGTTAGATTTTTGAGAATTTGGATTTTATGATTCTAATTATTGTAAAAAGCATATAATTTTAATAATAAATGGAATTCATGTGTCTAAATGCTGGCATTTTCCAACGTTGTGCGTGAAACATTTTGCAAATAATTGGGAGATTCTTTAAAACTGCGTCGACGTAAGGTTTTACTACAACATTGAAGGTAGAATATGCTTATGTTCAACCCGCGTGAAACTGGTTTTCTGACGAAGCCTGGTGTAGTATATATTACAAAATCGTTAATAATCAACACCAGACGGGAGTGTCATGGGCACGTCTTAGAAGATAGCTGAACTAATCTACCCTTTTATAACATGTTGAGCCAGGAAGCTTTAGGAAAAGATCCACTCTAGATTTTCCTCATCAATCAACTTCGCGACGGAATGTAAACCTTAGGCTCCACCTTATGAATATATCCGTCACCTGGAAATCTCATTTACATAATGGCCAAATTCCTTTGTATAAGAAAATTAGAATCCATAGTCGAATAAAACCATAGTCACACAAGTTTAGTAAAAATGTGACAGCCAAGTACCTTCACTATTATTTTGGTAATGATAAATAGCAAGGAGATAATGTCCCCATCTCATCGTCTTGGGAAGTTTACTGGAAAAATTCTCTTTTACCTCAATCTCTGCAGAAGTAATGATAGCAAAATCGAATTTCTTTTCTGACTTTGTCCTTGGAGGGGGAAAATGATAGATTTTCGATTTTCCATCCTCACCAAGTTTCACCAATATTCTCCAAAGCTATGGCAAACTATAAAAAATCAGGTTCAGAAATGACAAGAAAAATCTAAGGAAAGCCATTTCCCATAAATATTCCGCAATAGTTTTGCTATCATACAAAGCTTATTTAGTCTTGCTTTACACTTATGCACTAAGAATTCTGAAGAAGTGACAACCTTAAAATGTAAAGTATATAGAGAGGCTTTTCTACTTTCCTCATTTTTAAAT
This sequence comes from Pseudachorutes palmiensis, assembly GCA_009869845.1. Lineage (NCBI taxonomy): Eukaryota > Metazoa > Arthropoda > Collembola > Poduromorpha > Neanuridae > Pseudachorutes > Pseudachorutes palmiensis. Next base: position 17,844 of record VNWY01000477.1, on the reverse strand, counting down.
TAATCTGATTTGAGTAGCAGCTTAGTATTTTGTTATTTTTAATTAAAAGTCAAGTGCCTTTTTAAAGTTTATACACTGTGCTCATTTTTCTTGTCTTGTGACCCTCTAAAGCAATGCTAATTTCTCGTCAGCCCATCATCCCCTGATTCCATCTGAATTATAAAATATAGGTAGGTTCTATGACAGGTAAGGTTCTGGTCGTCGATCGAAAGAAGGTGACTACAGTGGACAAGGGTTCCAAATAATGCAGAAGCTTGAAGAGTATTAAAGAATGGAATTATGGTTGCGTAGGAAGTTAATGGGAAGTACGATTGTAATATGTTTTTGTGAAGAAAAGGAAGGAAATTACTAAAGTGCACTCAACAGTTGACAATGAAAAGAGGAGGGCGACATGAGGCGACGGACTCAGCGGGAAGGTTTGTATTTGACCATTCTTCCTTCATCGCTCATTTTGTTCTCTTGGGTTGTCAGAGGACGACGGGGAGAAATGTTGTATGGTTCTCCACTGCCTGGACTTCAAAGTCCATTCATCATCGAATGCTCTTTTGTCATTGCTGGATTCACTTTCACGTGCTGTTTATACCTACGAACACAAAGAGAAAGTCCTGGATTTTTATTTTACCAGGCGTGGTAAAAATACGACTTTGATTTCTTAGATCTAAAGGAAAAAATATTCTCCCCAAAGTCCATTTTCTCTTTAGTGGAAACCAAGTTTTTTTTATCAAGTTTAGTTCCTCGCAAAAATAACAAATCTGGGAGAAATAGACTAAAAAGCCGTTCGCTAACATTGAGTTTTCTGCATGCATGGACTTTCTGCTTGTAGAAGAGGATTTTATAGCAACTGACGGTACATACATAGACTTTTGTAACTTATTTTTGCTATACAGCACGTGTACAATTTGAGAGATCCCTTTGATTTCCTTTCAAGTGACGTTAATGTAATTCCTCATCTTGCGGAAGAAATAGTAAAGAGATTATAATTAAGGGTCTTCATCTAGTTAGTTAGGTTGGAAAAAATACTGGGGAAAGTAAGGTTTCATTTAATGGAAGTTTATACGATTAGGCTCCACATAATGAAATTAAACCTTACATGTTTCAAGTCCAATTTAATCGGAACGACTTGAAGGGAAAGTTCGGATTTGGATTGATGGTAATAAAAGTCATAAGAGCATCCCAAGACTGAAAAGTTTTGTACCAAAATACGAAAGTGTAAGCCATTTGGGTGTGCTGGTCTCTAATAGTGTACATTAGTTAAGCGTCTGATGCGAAAACGATTAAAAATTCACACTTTAGTTCCTCAGTCCTTGGAGTGGAATCTTTATTAGAGAGGGTTAAGGAGAATCTTTCTTTAAACTTTAGTCTGGAGTGCACTGGGGAGTGTAAATCCTGATTAAATTTAAACCCATGATTACTGGAGTGAATTAATTTAATTAATGCATAACCATATGCTTTGAAGAACCCGATTTTTCGGTAAGCTAGACAAGTGAGATGTAATATTAATTTTGTAAAGGCCAAGTTTGAGAGATCAAAGGGAAATGTGTGGCGGAGGAATTAAAACTTGTGTCCTCAATGGCACTGATGAGTTAATGCCTCTAACCAAAATTATCGCTTTGACACACGGTGAAAGTAGAGTCAAACACTTTGTCATCCACTTCTTCCCTTTTACAGCTTTTCTCTACTGAAACTTTCACCATAAGTAAACTAATGTCAAAGCCTGACGGGCGAATCCAGGAATTGCGTCGTTCCTTTCACTCCTAGGAATTTCTCCTAGGAAGCATGGCGCACACAAAAACCAACTTTTGTACATTTCATTTTAAATTATTTTATTAATCAGTCTATAAATTCAAACCAAAACAATTCATTCATTTTTAGCAAAAATTCAATTTAACCAAGAGTTTTAAAAAGTCAAATGGTTACGTATGATGAAGCAGTTGGGTAGAAGTGAAAAGATGTAAGTTCATGGTATCATGAAACGGAAGGCGGATTTGTGCATAACTTAAAAGGTTGAACATAACCAGGATGAAGGTTGGAGCCATTTCAAGCCAAGCGAAGTGTCTCTCGCCCTTTTCCCGTGAGGCAATAAGGTTAGCAAAGTAAGGAAGAGCCCTTTGACAATCAGTGAGCCATGAGTGTAAGATTAGCTTAGCTTAGCACCTTATGTGAAATCCTTTCATGTGTGACTTGAGGGGGAGATTTCACTCCTTTCACCGACACAAAATTCAAATTCAAAGGAATATACGGAGAACATAGCTGGACTTTAGGAAGTATGAAATTGCTGAATTTATTCCACTAGGTTGCTTCCTATAGAAAAAGATGATGCAGTTAGTTATATAAATCTTTTGGCGTATTTATGTGTTCTTCTCACACTTCTCTTGGTCTCTGGTGGTAAGAACTTGGACTTAGCTTTGGTTGTGTAAAAAGAGATTGGTAAGTGTACTCATTACTTCTGGAGGATCTATATTGAAAAATCACAAATGTTTTATTGATGACTAGAAGCATGGTGATAGCACATCTGGATGAAACGATGGAATGATGCGAAGCGTAGTGAAAGTCAAAATGATCGTAGGGTGATCGAAAGAGATACTTTTTATATTAACGCTTCTACCGCCTACTCTTGATCCATCCATCCATTTTGAACCATCAAGCTTTATCATCCTTTGATATTACGAGGGATATGTTGGCAGGGTGTGCGAGGGATTCATTAATGTGATGGTTGTACCACAGGCGTGAAATATGAAATTGCGTATTCGTCAGGGGAAGGCTGATGCCTCTGACTAAATGAGGCGTACGAGATCCTGAAGACAACCAATTACTCTTTCCTACATGCGAGGAAACTAACGAAAACGATAGCATTAGCAAAAGATAGTCAAAGTAAATCAGAATCCATAAAACATGGACGATTATCACTGGATTTGTCAATACATATGGTCAATATTTCGTATTATTTAACGGAAAAACCGGAAATCGCAATAGAATTTGAAATGCTTAACAAATTGTGTTGAATGGAGGCTACTTTAAATCCTGATTTGTATGTAGTAGAAGAGTAGAGACTAATGGAGAAAGGCGGTGACGTGTGCACGTTAAGGATGAGGACATGACACAGTACTTATGTTAAACTGATGATGCCGGAGGAGGACAGCGGTGATCACTGGTAAAGGAAGAGGGCAGCTGTAGAGAGGAGAAAGTCAAGGGGAAATGGCGATAAAACGAGTAGAAAGGCGAACCGTGTAGTAGAAAGGGGAATAATGTATTGCCACAAGGGAATATTGAAATGCTTTGAGTTGTGCTGATATTAGTTGATGTAGGACTTGTCATTTTTCATTCTGACAGACGGCAGTCCTGCTCTGGTGGGTACTGAAGAAGGTTCCAAGGGCCAAGATATGACTTACGTCGTCGACTCCCCCGGCCTTGTTATGATGTTACGCCATTCCCAGCTTTCTCCATATTTTCTTCTTCCTGAAAAGAATAACAAGGATGTGTACGGAGGAGAGGCTCTTCTACAAACCGAAAACCCTGGAAATGGCTCTTCAAAAAATGGATCGGCTCTACGCAAATCTAGCGTAACATGACGGTGGGAGAAAATTCTTTTTCTGCCATTTGTTTTCCTACCTTACCTTTCCTTTCAACGACAGCGAAAGCTTAACTAGCCTTAGAATTCCATTCAAGAATGGAAACAACTTGAATCAGACTGGCAATTTTTGTCATGCAGTTGCACTTATACTTTAATGCTGTACCGCCTTCCAATGATATTTTTATAACAGAAAGATAGAAAACGAGCTGAAATTATAAAAAGGTTAGGTGCAAGTAGTCTGTAACAAGGTAAAAGTCACAAGCCAGAGCGCTCGAATATATTATTTTTGCCCCGTCTTCTGTGAAATTCAAACTTCTCGTGTTTTCACTTTTTTGAATTATCTTCTGTTGTTTTGTAGCGCTTGCGATGAGGATTATAGAATCATGTCAAAAATTCTGAGCTCATTATAATTTAATCTTGATTAAATGAAAACAACCCCTACTGATCACCAACTTCCATGTTTCGCTAGGTGAGGCTTTTACAACTTTGTACAGCCAGAGAGCAAAGTCCTTTGCGGATTTCAGGGCAACTAGAGCCCATGAGTCAACTGGGTGATCGATCGAGTCCTGGCAAATTTTCTTACAGGCGAAATGAGTCAAACGAATTTAAAGCAGCTTATGTGATGCATGATAATTTTGTAATCAACCAGAGCGGATCCATGGCTAATTTGAAATGCTTTTCCGATTGAATAGATCGATTTTTATAATTAGAGAAAGTCATTCTAGGAATACTCTGGGACATAATTAATTACCATAGACTGCTATATAACCCTTGAACTCTGTAATTCATAGCTCTTCATTCCCCTTGCGCAAAATTCAGAGGCATTGCTTATTGCAAAAAAAAAATTAATGGAATTGAGATATATGATGAGATAAAAAACGGTTGAAACCGCGACCTCGGCGGAAACCGGCTTGACTGAAACGTATGTAAATTGGATAATATACATTTGCGTAGGACACGATCCTCCGTGTAAACGGTTTTGCCATACGTTGATTGCGGCCGTTAAATTTTTAGGCGAGTGCAATGCGTAAGTGTCATTAATGAGTCTGGGTGTATTATTTGTAGGTGTGATATTTCCCTTTCATTGACAAGAGGACGAACATTAGAGGGAAACTCCCATTGAATGGAATCTTTCGTCCGTATGGGTTGTATGGGCAATCACTTTAAATTATGACTTTAACTTCTGAAATGTCTCGCCTTGAGAAAAAGGGGAAAACGATAAAAGGGAAAGTAAGTAGGTGGATGGGAATACTTTCACCCGGGTGGAAGTGCAAAGGAGAGAAAGGTGACCCCATTATTCTGCAACTGATCTCTAAATCATATTAAATTCCTTTTCATCTTGGCATTATGGCCATTAAAAATCATTATTGCTTCACAATATTTTCACGTTCCCTAAATTATATCGGAGACGGGTTGACATAATATTCCACCTTTCAAAGACTCTTGCTTCTGAAAAGTCTTTTCATATCCAACAACTTTCTTCGATAGTGACGCAAACCATATAAACTTTCACTTTAAAGAATATTCTTTCCTAATGATCATTAAAAGGTCGTTTACTGCTTTATTCCTTTTAAGGCTCTTTTAGCAATTACTACCCAGTAGTGTGTGGGTTGAAATATCGAATATATTTTCTGAGAATCCCTGACTGTCATGAGAGACCTTATGAGAAGACATAGTAGCCTTCTGACCCTGAATCTATTGATGAAATCTCATCTTGAAGTCCCATTGATAAGGGACTTTGATTAGTAGTTAAAAAAGCGAAAGGAACTGGATTTCCTTTATTCGATCTTATTGGACGGAGACATTGAGGACAAAGAGATTGAACCAAAAAGTCTTCTCTTTTCAGTTTGACGACTGAGGGCTTATCCGTCTCTTGAGTTGAACAAAGGGATCTCATGCAATGTTAACTTTTTGTGACTAGATAGCCATATTAGTTACTGGTCTTGAGTAGTTGATTCACTTTTGTGAGGTACAAGGGGAGCCTTAGAACTCCCCATTTCTCCTCATTTCTCTTCTGGAGAGACCACGAAGACAATTCATCGCTTTCACTTCGACCTCTACGCCTTTTAATCTAGAAAGTCTCTCCCTCCTTCTAGCCAACATCAAATACGGGATACTCCTCATTCATCAGCTTTCCAATAAAATGATCTTGAAAGAGAGGGGAAAGAGAAATGGGAAAGAATGAGAAACGTCTCGTGGTTCCTCGCCTAACTTTCTTTCATTAATTTTAACAGTTCACTTTCTCTCACAACGTCCTAACTCTCTCCTCTCTTCCTTTCTTCAACACAAACCTTATTACCAACTTACTCTACTTTTGTATTCCTACCAAATTACTAAACAAGTTTTAAACATAATACGACCTAAAAAGTGTAACACGAAATGAGGAGGAAAAGGCAAGGCAGGGAAAAGAACATCAATATGTTCCATGTCGTAAAACTAATGCACATGGCTTACAGGCAACTACTGGATAATCTTTCATTTCAAAACTTTTTTAAAAAGGCTCATCCTATTTCCAAAATCTAATTTGTAATTTGAAACCATGTTAGCTTTTGATTGAAAAGAATATCCATAATTAAAAAATTTAGGAATTATGTTTCCAATATTTTTGCTCAATTTGCAGAAGCTTTGAGTTTCCACTGTACCATTGTTTAGTAATTGGCGGAACAATTTGGTTAATAAAATATTGTCATACAAGCAGAGTTTTTGTGTTATTCAGCATTACCTTGGACTCCATAGATCCAATTTTGGGTGTTAAAATGAGAGGAAGAAAGTGAGCATTTCTGCTGGCAAATAAAAAGGGATCCCTCAGTGAAAGTTGGTTTCCTCTTCCTCATTCTTTTTAGTGAAGCCAATTTCTATTTCCAGTTTTCCCTTTGGTCTCTCCCTAATGTCTTAGCATGGATTCTAAAAGGAGAGAAAAAACTTTTCTTTTATTATTGCATTTTTGTTCCTGGAATTGAGAATAACATCTACAAGTTTTTTCTTTTCTTCGTTCGTACAATTTATAATAGTGAAGCCACTTCCGTAGGTTTTTGGTTGTGGAATTTCAAAGAAAATGCTTTGTCAGCAACAAAGCTACTTGTGTTCAGGGGTTTGTATTACTTTTTCAGTTGGATTTGGTCTTCTCACTACCACTTACTTTCTCCACTAGCTTGGAAAACACGGACGATATAACGCACAGAGGCTAAAGCCGTTGAAGGGATTGGACAGAAATAAAGAGAAAAAGTTAGAAATTCATCACGTTACTTCGGAGGCTGCTGGGATTCGGAAATTTCCCGTTTTTGTATGTACTCCTGTAAAGTGAATTTTGGAGGCGACGAGGGATTCAATAATAGGCATCCACTTTCGCTCGACGTTTCCTGACATCACACGGTTACAAACTCCTGTTTCAATCATTCTATACTTTACTCTCCTTTTCCAGTACCGCATCCAATACGAACCACAACTACAGGCGGAAGTAATAGCAAGAGAGAAACCTTCGACTCATAGCATAGAAAGATCCTTTTGCTATCTCACAGAATTTAAAGTATATTTAATCATCCTGTTATGACAATTGAGTAAAGACCGGCTTTGTTTTTTAACCGGCGTCTCTCCTTTCCAAAATGGCGAAAAGTCGATTACGCGATCACTCAGAACTACAAGCAGATGGCGTAGGGGGCACTGAAGGTTAAACAGATTAACATTAAAGCATACAAAATAAGTCCCTCCTGCCCTCATCTAAGTTCAATACCTTAAGATTTTCGTTTTTAAAGCCCGTTTATGATATACGTGAACGTGATTTAGAGCCAGTATTTTTTAAGAGCTGTAAGCTAAGAAGCTCCACGAATGGTGGCGAGATGTGGAAAATGGAAAAAGTAAGAAACCTAAGCGGACTCTTGTGTGTATGCCTACGTAATGCAGGAAACCAGAACCAACGCTAGAGTTTATGTCTCTAGTTTTATTTCCTCGCATCTTCCTGCTTCGTTCGTTCCTTATGCATCGTTGCGTCGATTCTGGTAAAAGAAAAACAATCATAGGCGGTCTTGAGTATTATATCCCCATGTCATAAAAGCTATCCTGCAGATATTGCTACCCTTCCCATCAGTCGTATAACAATGGGGTGCCATCCCTTCCAACTTTCCCCTCTTTCACCAAATCCAAATCCCAAGTGAGGCTCAACCACGACGAGAGAAAAGAAAACAAATTCCAATCAGATCAGATCGACCTCAATCCGTCCTGTTTTGAGTGGAAATTTTAGTACGAGAATTTCAATCCGCATGTCTTCTCTTCTTCCGTACATCTTCAAAAGTGGATGTTGTTTTGAATGGGCAGATTTTAACATTTATTCCTTCAAACGGCAATGATATGATCGGAAATTGCGTCTCTCGTAGAATCAATATGAGGGCATGAGTGGTTATTTTATGCCAAATGAAAGTACGGAGGGTATGGCCTTAATCCCAAGATCAAAATTTGAAGTGTCATTTGCTGCCTAGCGTTATGAAAGGATGAGGGATTTGTGGGAAATATAGAAGTCATTTTGCCATTGTTTATTTTTCAGCTTAGTCATGTTCCCTCCGAGTGTCGCTTGTCAGAAAGCTTTCATATTAAAACTTGGAACTGTCCTCTACTGCTTATTCTGTTTGTACAGGAAACCTATAAGGTCCATATTGGATTTTAAACGAGTATGCTGATCCAAGTTTGAAAGCTTTTTAATCTAATGTTGAAGAATAAACCACGGAATCGAATTGGGGCGAGAGAGCGTGTAAATTATCTTCGTCGATGATAATTCAAAGCCTAGAACAAAGATAGGCTTCAAGAATTTCCAATCTAATTGGCAACTGAAAGTTCTCATCCAACGTAATTAGATCTCGTAGATGACTTGCTTACAACCAACCGTGTGCCTATTTTTCGTCAATTTAATTAAGCTTATTATGTACGGCCTCGTGTGTTTCACTTCCTGTGAGTCAATTTGACTTGCAAATATTATTATTCCCAAAAAGGTAAAATGACTTCCGGCTGAATTCTTCCTGTAGAATCCTTCATCATCACCATCATGGTTGACTTTCCAAAGTTTGTTCAAATTCAATTAAAACAAACACATTTCAACTCCAGTTAAGAACATTGCAGTTTTCCTTACTGAAGTTTCCACGATTGAAGGAAATATTGGATAAAGGGAATCCGTACGTTTCTAAGAAGTTCAAAACCACAGCACAAACTTTTCCATCAACATCCCATGTATCATGCATGAGGAACTGAAGGATTCCTTCCGTAAGACACACCGAGACAGAATTTGATTTAATAAAAAGTGAAAGCAGAAAGGGAAAAGTTTTATACGATTTCTGTATTTTTCGTTATGTGATTCAACAACGTCTGTGAGTTATGGAATTTGGGGAACGTTGAATTCCAAGATGCAACAACAACATGTGATTAACCTTTCCCCGCTTTTACGTTTTTCCTCTTCCACACAACCTTTCCCTGCAAAAGTTATCTCAAACTCTGCTAGGTTTGTCTCTATAGTTTTCATGACGGAGAGACCACAATTTTACTGTATGTTCTCGGAGGCATAAAAATTGTTATTGGTTTGTAAATCTAATATGGGACGAAGAAGAAACAAAGTAGTTCACAATAAAGTTTTCTCATTGAAATAATAATAAACTTTTTCCCTTTGTTCTCCCCTCAAAAACTTTCAACTCAAGAAGTTTCTTACATATTTGGGTGTGTAGGTTTTGCAAGGTTTCCTGAGAAGCACTCCACGACTAGTAATCTGCATACATTTGTGTCTACGTTATAACGGCCACCCAAGGATAAATCTGGAAGTTCCTGAATATTTTATAATTTTAACATTTTCAGGCGTTATAGTTCCAGACCGGTCATCATCACGATAATAAGAGGAAAACGTGCACTGCAAAAGAATAGAATGCAAATGCCACGTGAGCCAAATAGTGCGAAATCAGCAGACACGGAAATAATCTTGTGAAGATTTATCGAGCCAAATTGGAACACTTAAGTGGAATGATCGTTGAATTTTTAATGAAAAATGCTTTATGCTTTCCTTCTTCCTTTAGCCCTGGCAACTTGCATTCACAATGAAACATCTTGGAGACTGCCTTACTTATAATATACGTTTTTGAATAAGAAAGAAAAAAGCAAGGAAAGTGGAAATGGTGCTGTTGCATGATATGAGTATTAAACTGATAATTTCATATCATTTCCCATTCAGGAAACGGAGCTAAAAGTGTAGAGAAGTGAATAAATTGGAGCCACATATCATCCCCAGGAAGCTCGTAAATAAATTCTTACGTACTTCCTCTTTTCTTTCGTTAAGATTGGAACCGGAAAGGAGAGCCTCGTCCTCATCCTCTGCGTCACTTTCTCCTTTCCCCAAGTTCGTCATAGGCGACTAGGACACACGGAGCCTTCAAGTCACAGAACATTACACATCCACGATCATTGATCACATTCAGCAGAAATGTCAGTAAAAACCTTTTCGGTTCAAATTGGAATGTCCAGAAAGACACAGTGAAAGGCATTAGCTTTTTTACATTTAGACTCTACACTTTCTCCCTCCTGCTTTCACTCGCTTTGGCTCTTGTGCTGACGCAACTCATGAAATATGTAGTTCTATTTACCGATTCCCGTCTCTAATATTTAAGCTTACCATTCGGAAATTGTTTTGAAGCGGAAAAAGTAGTGTAAGAAAATAATATAAAAGTTTGGAATTATGTTCTCAATCATTTTCATGAGTTGTTTTTTTCTCGCCTGGTTTCTATCATCGTGCCAATCTTACTGTCGGTTCCTCTCTGTGTTCGAGCACCATATGACCCTAACTTTTATCTAAGTGACTGAAATGAATTTCCTGAGTCTGGCTTTTTGGGTTGAGGCCTTTTTATACAGTAAAAAGCATCATTAGTTTGCGTCAATTTTATCCCCTTTCCTGGTATCATTCCGTAGATGCAGTCCCCGTCAATGGCAAATGATTCCTCCCGACGTTACATGAAACTTATCCAGGAATTTGGATCAGAATCTGTAGAAATGAGGGAGATAAGGAATGAAAATGTCGCCGTATCCTGACTGTCGGTTTCATCATAATAACAAAAGGCGGGAATCCTTCTGAGAGTCCTCGTTTTATTCCAATGACTACTGCAAAAGAAAGACGGGAGGTATAGGTAATTTACCGTAATGGAGGAGAACTGTCTCCGAAAATATCCCCCATTTCCCAGTTTACCAGGAAACAAACGGACCTAAATTACCTTTCCTTTAGAGAGTTTCATTAGACTCCTTTGCGAAGCATCATTTATTTAACTCAGTTTGTATGAGCCTGGGTTTCCACTTAATGATTTGATTACATATGAATTTCAAGAGAGAAGATGGCTCTTTTTCGACACGCCATTTGGTGTCTTCAGTTGACGAATGTAACACTCACTTTCTTCTCCTGGCAGAGTTTGCCCACTCTCAGATAATGTCGGGGATGAAATGAATCAGAAAGGAGAAGTGGGGGAGAAATTAGAAATGTATCCTCTCCATTTACGTCAGGGTGAGTTACAACGTCATAAGCAAGTCATACTCTTCATTTGAGGCGCCTTTCTAATCTGACATGTTGGTGAAAGTATAAAAGAAAAGCTATACGACGTCTTTTCAAAAGGAGATTATTGCATAGCTTATGGAGAAAGCCTTAACTTTCATTTGCATGAGGTTGTGGGGGAAAGTACGAGAGAAAATAGAGAAAGCAGAGAAATGGAGAAAATAGGTGAAATTTAACCGACCTCAAATGCCTCTCTTTCTGCATCATTATGCACCATTGCTTTCTCCTTAATTCTCTGTCTTTCTCCTAAATCTATATGCCTTACCTTTTATTTTGGATTTGGTCTTAAAAGCAATGCTTGAGTTTCCATTGGTTTTCTTAGGAATTCAAACTAAGGTCTCTCGCACTACGATTCAAATGGAAATGACTCAACTCCTCTAAAAGCTTGAGTCACTCCAATGTCCCTTCAGCATTTATCGTCCCTGACTCATGAATATAATAGACTCAAACCACTTTCACTACCAAGTCAAGGCTCATGATTGCAACTCTCAACTCATTTCAAGCATTTCCAAACTTTTACTTCCCAACAATAAAAGGTAAGAAGCTGAGGTGATTTCATTTGCATGTTTACCCAGTATTCATTTTCTTCAATTTCTCCTTACTTACTACGCGTCGGGATCATAATACTAAATGAAGATTGTTCCTAATGCTCGCATTGTGTAAATCCTTTTGCATACTAAGTCTCCCCTTCCATTACATTCCTCTGAGGTAAATTTCAAAAACATATCGATGTGGCACATACCCCATGTTGTGCTTTTGCATGCTGTTTTTAATTGTAGCGTGGCTAAAGAGAATGTTTAATAAATCTAAACTCCCGTTACTTATAACCCAAGATACAAATTTTCTTTGTACAAAGTTAAGACTTTTGTTATTAGGGAGGCGATGAGGGAGCTTGATGCTTCCACAAATGCTTAGGTCTTCCACCCTCCTCGTCTGTCGACATTAATAACGTTCCCAGATTTTAGTTTGGCTACCTTGGTCCTGCGTCTTCTGGTTTTAGGGCTCTAAACTTTCTCTTTCTTCTCTTATGGGCGAGATATTGAAAGATTGGCAATAAATTCCCTTCTCCGTCATTCCTGTGAACAAGGACAAATACTTAGACTTACTTAGTCAGCATAAAACCCATTTTGGGTCCCTCAAAGCAATCTCTTCAAAAGAAAGAGAAGAAAATAAGCCAAATCTGGAGTTTCCGGAAAGTTACTTTCTCTCCCTCCAATTCTCCTTTCAAACTCGGTTTTTACAAATCAGGCCATTTTGGGGGCAGTAAATTACACAGATCATTCCAAGTTAAAATATGTTAAAAGCAGGACATTCTTTTATTCTCTAAAAAGTAAAAGTATTTAAAAACTCAGTTTCGATAAGCTTTTTAGTCCTACAAAGTATAGAAATTATCTCATTTTGTCATTGTAAGGGAATAAATACTAAACAAATTATTAACAACTTGAATAAGTTTTTGTTTTTTAGTTTGTAGATTAACTTTGATAGAAAGAAGTTGGATTTAAACTTGGCTACCCAAAGGCATTCTATAAACTAATGGTACTTAAGTAGGGCAGAATCGTTTGTATAGTTTCCACTTTGTAAGTAAGTAGAGCATCTCTCCAATAATTTAGAATTCAACAATAGGTCGTATAGTCCATAAATGGGAAAATACTGGTAATACACTTTAGATATTTTTTGTAGATTAGGCACTGAAGAAAAATCGTATCATAATGCTGTCAACGCAACTCACATGCTTTCCCTTATCTTAATTTCTCTCTAGCCTCATTCAATCAGATACTAAAAGACTCCTTTCATGGGAGTCTATGGCCAAACTTTTCTCTTCTTCCGTATGTATACGTGTTATGGTGAAATTATACAAATCCTTGGACCCTTAAAGTAAATGGACCTGGACGCATCTCCCTGTCCAAACAAACATTAGCTCCCAATTTATTATGATTAAAATTTCGTTGATTGTTTCCTCAGTTTTTTGGTTAGTTCCTGGTTACATTTTTCTCATTTCTTTCTCATCGAGGGGTGTACTCCCAAAGGCCTTTCATGACTTACAATCTTGAGGCATGAGAACTTATTTATGATGTGACAAGGTGTATTGTGGGAGCTCAGCCAATAGAAACCCTCGTACCACACAACCTCAATAAAGACGTATTGAGGTCCATTAGAGAAGTCGGAAAAGGACTTATGGGAAAGAATAAAGTATGAAACGGAGAAAACAAGTCAGAAGCCACCATTACTACCACCACCACCACACAGAAAGCAATGCGATGGTTGTGAAAGTATAAAAGTGACTGAGAAAGTTGGATAAAATAATGCAACATGCTTAAGTGTGTCTGGTGAAGATGAATAAGAACAACGGGAGTTTGTGTGTGAGAAAAGTGGCAAAGTCCCACTTCCTCCACTTTTCTTTATGTACGTTTTCACTTCCCTGCCCTTTTCACCGTGGCGTGTGAGCCATCCGTAAAAAGGATTAGGAATACAAATCTATCAATGAAAATCCTACTCGGTAAGACCCTACAGTCAACATTTTCTCTGTCTCCGGCCCGATAAGAGCTTTCCTCATAACCCCATGGGAGAATGGAATTGCTTTTCAGGAAATTACACTTTTACCACTTTCTCCTTTTACTTCTTTCCAATTCTTCAGCCGTTCTTCCTAACTGTATCTATATGATCCTTCCGATGCATTCCGCTGACCTCCTTTTCCTTCCTTTGTATTTTGAAACTTGGAACATAAATATAAAAAATGTTTTGTCTTATGAGATAACATTTCACAGATTGTCAGCATTTTAACAAATCCTATGTCTATCAATGAAGGGAAAAAGAAGGATGTCACACAAATATGTTACGCAACTCAAAGACAAACACATACGATGTAGTGCGTCTACGCATAAACTTTTGACCTTTGAAATTAGCTACCCATTCCACGAGAACGCGTTGTTTTTGTAAGAAAAAGGATTATGTAAACAGCGCTGTCTTTTTTCTAGGCTTTGTGATGCAACAGGGCAATTAGGGCATGGTTGTTTTTCTATGGATTTAATTCTTTAAAAAAGAAGGCTTAAGAAAATATTAGGATTAAAGTTGGTTTAGAGTCGTAGGATAATGGTGGAGGTAGGTTGTTTAATGATCTAATAAAAGGGCCAAGGATTTTGAATTTGGAAAGGATGTTAACGAAGTCATGAAAGAAAGGAAGAAGGTGAAAGCTCTTGTGTGCCTTCTTGGAATGAATTTCTCTAGAGAAACTTTACCTGTCAGAATGAAATGGTGAATAATGACTTTAGTAACTCAAGAGAGAGTTTGTAAGGAAGGTTTGCTAATAACAAGCGAGACAGGAAGGGAAAGTACTAAATGACTCCGACGCGTCTTGGAATACGATACACAAACCCTACGGGAAAACGAGGCTACGGATATGTTTAAATTAATGACCAATTACAGTAAGACGTTATGCTAGTTGGTAAAATTCAAACTATGCATCCTCCGTGGGTCGTAGATACTTGCAGCTAACCTGAAATAAAAATGTGAATACGACTCTCAAGGGGAGATTTAAAATGGAGCTTGGCGTTATGTTGCCGCCTTTTCAACATCACGGCTTCATTCCATTATCCCACTCACTTCATTCCACGCTTCTATTGTGCTGAATAATACATTCGAATGCGACTTTTACAAATAAACTGAATCATATAATAGGATTCGAATTGGCATTCCCATTAGGACAAACGTCTTAATGGTGGACGTGACAAAAAAAGTCAAACGTTTCACATAAAAGAAATAGATGATGCGTTAAATTTTATAATTCATGTGAAAAGTATTTATGTAAATGTCCTTTGTATTTTGCACAAACTCCACTAAACAGTTCTGAAATTTTATTTTGATGCTACGAATTTTTGACTTTTGTGCTTTTGCGGTATACCATATGTGAAATTCAATTCAATTTTTGTGACATTGTTAAAGCCATTTAATATTTTCTAGAGTAAAAGGCTTGAATGGGAATTCAGTGTTAGTTGGAGAGTTGTGCTCAAGTGTGGGAATAATTTTAAGCTGTGAAAGTGAAAAGCACAGCACTAGGCATTTATACTTTCTCCAAATAAATGTTGAACCCATGTCAGCCCCTGAAATTCTGGAATTCGCTTTATTAAATCTTTGAAAGGAATGCTTCCAGAGGCACGTCGATCTCAACTCCCAACCACGTCCTCCATATTCACAATAGAAAATGATTTGTCGGGGAAATCTATTTGGATTTTATTTTATTCAATTATTGTCATCCCCTCTGATTTTCTAAACTCGGAGAGGCGTGTATAGATTTTGATTAAAGTGAAAAGGTCACAGTTCGCCAGATTCCCATTCAGTCTTCCCAACTACTAAAAGCAACAACGCACATAAACAGGAGGAGCTAATAAGCAACCACCAGCTCTACAGTTATCGTCATCTTCAGGATCTTTGTGATCTTTTTCAGGTTCACTGATGAGACATTGCATTGGAGAGGAAATGTTTAGAGTTTAGCTTTTCCTAGAGTTGCCACTAAGGGGGAAAATACCGAGTGTAAATTATTGCCTTTCCAAGCCAAGCTGCGTGTTTGTAATTCTTCTGATCTTTCTTTCTTTCTGCTTTTACTCCTTGACTTGGAGACTTTCCCTTATTTCCCTTCGATTCTAATTATTTTTCGTGCGGCTTCCTCCTCTTTTCGATGAGTTCTTCCCCTTTGTCCTTTTGCCTGGCTATGAGTCGACTTCCACGCCTGCTGCTGCCTTTTGTCTTTAGAAGCTGAATTAAACCTCAGTGGTGGTGAATTCACTCGGGGTTCAGAACATCAGACTCGATTGAAACAAACTGAGATTGAGATTGGATCCTCTTCTTCTTACCCAACAGAACTTAACTTTCTTCCCCTTCTGTCTCTATTCTCTCCCTACGCCTCTCCACGTTGAACCCACTGTATTGGTTTTATTATTTTGTTTTTCTGTGAGATCTTACAGGACATCTCACTATAGCTTTGCTGTAATGCGGCAGAAAGAAAGACAGAAGCCCAGAAAACAAAATAAGTCAAAATCCAAACCTAGTCAAATGGAAATAGAATACGCTTTTGGCATGTTTGGCTTTTTCGCTAGAGCTCAGTCGATTATCTCCAAAGTTGTAGCCTCAGAGTCTTCCAAAGTCCCTAACTTTGTATTTCTACAATTCCAGGAGACAAGAGATTTCCTCCCCAACATGCACAACTGCCAAATTGTATTAAACTCAACAGAATCTACAATGCCTGCGAAGAACGTAAAAAGAAAACACTGCTCTGGTTTTCAAACCAAAACAATTAAAAAAATTCAACAAGAAACAACAGAGTTTTGTTTATTTAGTTCTGTGTGAACAACGTGGATTTTAATTGCAGTTAACACTCGTTTATCTGTACCGAGAAGTTTGATACTTTACCTTACACAGTATAATATCGAATAAATAAATAATAATGAGACATGTGATATAATGACGACTATGAAAGAAAAGCAGTATGGAGTATATAATTTGAATTTCCTACTCTTGGAAGCACAAGCTCAGCTCAGTAGCTATGATTGGTTGAGCGGGAGGGGGAAAACCTGCAAGAAGATGTCACCTCTGGACTCTGGGAAAAAGTGAAACTAGGAAGAGGTTTATTTCCGTTTGCTTGGTTGCTTCGAATTACCAAAACTTTCCCCAGTTTGACTTTTGTGAGCAGTGAAAAGGACGAGATTAGAAGCTCTAAAGTTTTTAGGAATCACTTTGTTCCTTCTTCGACATAACCCGAGTTTACGACTCCTGGCGCCTCATGGATTAATTGGGAAGAGCAATTAATGCCCCGCCCCAGTGGATCATCAACAAAGCGTCCAGAGGGATTTTACGACTCCTAATCCCTTCCGAGTTTTCCCCAAGTTGGATTTCCCTTTAGCCAGTTGAAGCAAACACAAGGGAGAAACGCCCCTCACAGTCACTGCTTTTACTTTTATTCGAATCTCCCTTATTTGAGTACAAGGAACAAATTTTACTTCTCACATATGTTACAACTTTATGCCCAGTCACACAAATCCAGCTTCTACGTTCTCTGTTGCCACGGAAGACAGTAGAAAAGGAATCATTAAATGAGAGGTTTATATGAGCTCCTTTTACGATTACGAATGGAACGAAACGTTGTTCCAAAGGCAGTTAATTGTTGACAAAATGTCTCCCAAAAACTTTCTTCGCTCAAGTGCGCAGCTGCTGGGACACAACTAATTAACCCTTGCTACCACATTGCTACCACACATCAATGTTGTGTAATTGTACTTTCTCATACCGAATTAAATGTCCTCGTGATTCAACGTAAAATCTCTTTTGGTATTGGCACCAAGTTTAATTGCTAGAAAGCACAGTAAATGCAATGTACCTGGGAGTCACTGCAATGGGCCCAATGTGGCCTGAGCGGTGTGGAGGACTTGAGCTCACTTAATAGCCAATGCCTTCCCTCCCCTAATCTTCCCTCCCCTAATATACATACATACATACATATAATTGCTAGAAAACGAGGCGGATTTTAATTAATCCTATCGACTCATAAATCCATTGCATCAAATGGATATTACAACGCATTTATTCCCTTTAAATGCAATACGGAAGAACTGCGTAAGAGATAATAGTATTTTTCGATTCTTTATTATTAGAAAGCCGTAAGGGTTATGAAAAGAGCTTAGAGTATTATATAAAACGTCTTGTAAATTTATTTACGACACTT